>BSBM01000767.1:13087500-13387500 GCA_027924585.1 Larix kaempferi | reverse complement strand
TTTTAATTAATTTCAATTGCACTAACGTCAATCTTACACAAAAAGTAGGTTATTTCTTTCATCTATAACTTTTGATTGGCTCACATATTTTGAAAACGGAAAAGAACCCACACAAGCACACACAAAGACCTACATCCTAAAAAAAGAAAAAGTTCATTGATTATGTTAAGACCATGATAATAGCGTTGCACTAGAACGGCATGTTATCTACGACTGTATATATTTTTTTCCACAAAATTCCACCATTTGCATATCGAACCAGTGAACTAGTGCAAACATATTCATTATGTTTTCTTAAAAAAATAACATACCAACCTTAGGAGAACCCCATTTTTGGGGAGTTATAATTAATTTCCACAAATAATAGTTATATATTCCGGAAGGTAATCCGATTGTCTACGTTTCATCTTCTTTCGCCATATTCCAAAAAGTTGTGTACGTTTCATCTTTCGCCATATTCCAAAAAGTAGTGTAGGTAGCTCTAATATTGCTTTTTGACGTTCAAATTTCTGTTTTTCCAGGAGTCCATTGCAACTAACTCGTCATGAGTGGCCAGCATTAGCTTGCACCAACCCTATTATGACTTGTGTTGTTGATTTAATGTTGAGAAAATATGAAAACAATATACAGTTTGATCTTTTCTTAAAATCTATATCAATATTATCGTTACATATTTGCAAATTTATTCCATCTATTCTTCTTCTAATTTTCTCATTCTTTTGAATAGCACATGTAAAAAATAGCCTTATTTTTTAAGGAACAATGATCATAAAAAATCCAAAACTTATATTATCATGAATAATGGTTTAAAATATAAAACTTCTTTTACAATTTTGTAATATGTGTTATAAGAAAAAGTAGAAGGTTAATTAAGAATCCAAAACCTACACGTTGGAGCAATGAGATATAATATGTGTTATAAGAAAAAGTAGAAGGTTAATTAAGAATCCAAAACCTACACGTTGGAGCAATGAGATATGGTTAAAAATATAAATTTTCTTTTAAAATTTTATAATATTTATTATCTTTTATAAATGATGAATATAATTGAAATAAATTTTAGAATATTTGTAAACTTTAATTTAAAAAAGAAAAATTAAATATTCACACATTTAGTTTCCTTAATAATTTAATAATGGTGAATGAGTTCAATTAAAAATAAAATTACAATATTTATTCTCCTTTATAAATGATAAATATAATTGAAATAAACTCTAAAATATTTGTAAACTTTAATTTAAAAAAGAAAAATTAAAAATTGATTTTCGAGATAGAATGAAATGTTGGGATCTTCCATCAGGATGGGAGGTTGACATCACTGTCTAGAAAGTAAATGCCAAATGACAAGAAAGTAAAATTGCTAGAATTTTGGTTTTGCCTTCTCAAAGAATCTCGGTTGATTAAAATGCAATCTTACATATCCTAATACAATGAAGGTTGAAGGTAGATATAAAATATTTATAAAATATTTCTACCGTCCTCTAAAGGAGATCATACCTCAACGCTCCTGGCATCACTTCCTCTAATAGTTTTATATAAATGCCCCTGGCGTTACGTGCTGCGTTACTGTATAAGTAGGATCAACGGAATGAAGCGCAGTTCCGTAGGCAACCACAGGATCTGGTGTCGCTTCTACTGGAAATGACTGCTTCAAAACTTCAGCAATTAGGTCTCACTGATAATGCTCTACCTATTTAGTTTAATTAGAAAAATCAATAACAGAAATTACAATAACGGTCCCAATTAGCATACATCTTTAAACGAGTGGCCAGTTATTTGATGATCGAAAGCACTGAGAGGACTGATACAGGCGAGCTCCATTGAAAGAATCTGCAGAATACAACCTTCAAAATCTGAATATAGCTAAGCATGTAATTAAATTCCAATAACAAACTTAAATATTGCTTTATTATGACCCATTTTAACTAGTATTTTTTACCTCCACCTGGTTCTGCAAAGACTGCACATACTTGGTAATTTCCTCCAACAAAAGTGCCTTATTTGTAATCTGATATCTCACACATACCATTTAGATATCAATTTCAATGGCCCAAGCCATATTTTACTAATTCATTCAACATTAAGATACGAACCATAAAATTAGCCAACAAAAAAGGTAAAAAAAATAAGATAGAGTTTGTAGGACTATGAAGCAATGTGTTACGAGAATGTTTCTAAAAGAAATTCGACAGGTTAGCTGCCATTGATCTTAAGGCTCTTCTGTGCTATCTATGCATACTGTCCATATTCTAAAGATCGAAACGAAACCAAGAAAGAAGATTATACCTTGTTGCAGCCTGGAACAAGGCTTTGTAAAACATTCATTCGGTCGCTGATTTTCTGTCTTCTAACCTGCATTTGATGCATATTTAATAGCGATAAACTACTATGTAGTATAATTACCCACCGGAAAGGTAAATCATTAGTGTTATATGTGTATTTTTACCCTTTCTGCCAAGCTGTGGCCGTCGGTTGCCTGTCCTCTTGCTGCTCTTACGTGGATATAATCCTTTCCAGACTCGGCCTTTGGTTCCTTCATGACAATAATGGGCAGCAATTTCGGAGGGTCCTGCATTATGACATCTAATTCAGGGTTCGATTTCTCTTCCCGATCTTTGGTAGCACATGAACCTGCCCGAGATTTGCATCTATCACTCTTCAATTTCTGAAACCACAAGTCAAATAAAGCTAGAAATAAGTAATGAAAGGTAAAATGGAGGATATTGCCAAGAATCACCAGCTCTAAAAACAATCATCAGCTCTAAAAACAGTGTAGGGATTTTTACACCGATATCTTATAAATTTGGGTGGATTATCATCTATGTTTTTCTTAGATTGAAGGAAGGTTGATTTTATGGGGATCATTCAAACTTTAAATAAACAATTATTAAAAAAAGGAAATACAAAAAATAAATGGGTTGATAACTGGTAGTTGATGCATGGATAACTGGTAGTTGATGCATAGATAACTGGTAGTTCATGCCACAGAAAATCCATTGAATTAAAGAAGGTAACATGTAATTTACACATAAACAAACACTTAACTTGTCACCTATTAGTTTTAACTTACCACAAATAAATAACTGTGCTAGTTATATATTGCTATGAGATTCAGATGAATCTGTGCTATATGCCTAATAAATCTACTACTGTTAAGATGAAACTATGGTATTGCTATGAGATTAAGATGAATCTCTGCTGCATGCCTAATAAATCTACTGTTAAGATGAAACTATGGTAGTATTTTACCTCATCCACCTTGAGAGGTACCAGCAAATTTGTCTCGAAAACACTCTCAGCAACATTTGGATCAGCTTTTCTCCTCTTCATCTGCCCATAAGTTGTATTACTTGTTGCAAGGCATACTTCCATACCAGAACCTGGGAGGATTGCCAATTCATAGCATTACAAGAGTTATTCATAGACATTCAGTAATTATCAAAACACTACTTTTTATGTCAACCAATTCTCACCGTCGGCTGGAGTATTATACTGTTGACAATTATCATCGCAACCCATTATTTCTTCTCTCCCTGTGCTTTTAAGACCAGCCGGTTCACCATGACCGACACCAAGAGATGGGCCATAGAATGTTGGGGATGCTTCCTGCTCGTCGCTGATCATATTGGGATTAATGATCTCCTGCAATCCCAAAGATTCCATGGTTGACTCACACAAGTACAGTGGTGCATTGTCACCAGGCTTCGACAGGTTAATACCCTGCGCTGCGGTTGCTTCGCAGGAATCAGAGACCGCCAGTCCATCCCCCCGAGAAAACTCCATATACTGGGGATCAGGAAGATGTTCCGTAACATCGTACCCCAAATTTTTATCTTGAAAATCAAATAACTGCCAGATAATCCCGATGGGGTTCGGAAAAACCGGATAGTAATCAGAAAAGGCTGCCATTGATTTAACTCCTATAAGCAAATGACAAAACGACTATAATTACATCAATTGCTGATTGAATCCGCGGAAGAACTCTTACTAGTTAGAACTCTCTCTCAGAATACAGAGGCCCAAGGCACTGAAAAGGCCGAGATATAGAAGGTTGCTCTTTCGGGCACATGCTATATTAAAGCAGAGCCCGCTTGACTGCAAGGCTGGCAAATATTATGCAATAAAGTTGAATGAGAAGTACAAGTACAAGGGAAGTTCCTTTGAGTATCTGTGCCTACCTGAGCGCGATCGAAGCGCACTTATCCAGATCTACAAGGAAATTGCAAGTCACAATGATAGTGTAGTATTTACCATGTGGCGTAATATTTTCGGTCACATATCATCCCTGTCACATAACATCCATTGGAATGTGCGAAAGCAAAAATGCGAAATTGTTTTCAACAGGCTTGCTGTAACTGTATTAAATGGCTTACAGCATCTACCAGAAAATTGCAAGTCACAATGATAGTGTAGTATTTATCATGTGGTTTAATGTTTCCAATCCTATAACATCCTTTAGAATGTACAACAGCAAAAAAGCTAAATTGCTCAACAGTTGGAACATGACAGCACCTGCAGCTGCATTAAATGGCATTCAGCAAGTTAAATAGTGACAGCACCTACAGCTGCATTAAATGACATGCAACAAGTTAAATAGTGTTCACCCAGCACAAGGGTTGGAATTTGACGGGCATTTTGCCCGTCACGGGGTATTTTGCCCGTTAAATACAGCCAAATTTTTTATGTAACCGTCTACCTAAACTGGCAATGAATTATTGAAAACGTTTTTTTGACGTTTAATAATTTGTACAAAACGTCATTAGTTTCAATTTCATGCGGTCTAGCTGGAAGCCACAAGGGTGAAGCTGGATGAGGTCACTGTGAAGCTGGCTGAGGAACCATTGAATTTCGAATTCTGATGTTACAGCTGAGGGTAGATCTTTGTTACCAAATCCCTACGGCTAAACCTAGTGGTAGACTCTAGAATCTAGAGTATGCGCTTATTAATGAATCCATTATGAAGGGATTAACTCATTTCTCCCATCTCCAGCTACCACCTCCTTTGCAAATTGCACGCCGGTTCAGAGATGATAGTATTGGTAAATTGGAATTTTTTAATGTACCTCGAACTCTAAGAGTCAAGGACTCGGGACTTAGAAAAAGAACGCTGTTACCTGCCAGTGCCACCCACTTGCAAGTTGCAGGAACGCAAGAAGAACGCTGCTACCTGTCAGTGCCATCGACTTGCAAGTTGCAGGAATGCTGCCGCTGCCGCTGCCAGTGCCACCGACTTGCCGGCTGCAACTACCATTTCCGAGGTGATCTCCAGGCTCCACTGGTAAGTCTCAATTCTTGTTGTCTCTGCAACAAAATATTGAATTCAAAATAACTAGCATGAGTTCAATGTGTAAATGATTAGGAAGTGGGCACCATGGATGGCCTTCAAAATAACTGAACTAGCATGAGTTCAATGGCAATCTGGCTACAAAACATATCAACCCAAATCTGAAATATTGAAATATGGTGCATTTGCCTTCAAAATCTTAAGGATGCAAAATGTCAAAAGCTTTCTGAAGTGCATTTCAAATATTTAGTGAAAGCCAGAGGTTTTGGTTTATGAATAAAAGAAGCGTTAAACCTATCCAATACAATTTGGATTCCTATGTTTTATTATGATTTTATTTGGTTACATACTGTAATATTCTTTTATCTGGTCCTTGCGTGGAACCAAGTTCTCCCATCTTAGTTTTCTTCCAAGTTCCGAGTCGGATACTGTCTCCCTCCACTTTTGGGTTCTTCACCCACCTGCGCGCTCTTGGTAGCGGCCTTGGCAACCCGTGTTTACTCTCCAATATCCTACATCCAGCGTTAAAAATGGTATGGTTTCCGACTCTCAACCAATACATATACTTCACAATATAGTGGGTTTTTCCTGCTGAGTTTATAGGCTCAGAGATTTCGATGGAGTTATTTGCCTTACCGAATTATTTCTCAAACTCTTTAAGGTAAATTTCATCGCCTACTAGAATTTCCGTCACTAGAATTTCCGTTAATGTAGATCATGTTATCAAGGGCAAATTATTTTAACTTCTCTTGAATTTAAACTTTTTTTCTAAGTAAAGGTAGGTTTGTTACTACAAAGTAAAGATATAGCATCAATTGACTCCCCGGCATATAAATCGAGTAATTCCGTGCATGCACACTAGTAGGGGTTACCCCACTCCGCTTTTCGGCTATGACGAGTAAGAACCCATCCATCAATCCAGCCATGTTGGTCCGTCAATTTCAAAACCTTCTGAAGTGTGGTTTGTTCTTTATAAAAAACCAATTTTACTTATTGGGTGGGGGGCGTACCTCAGATGAGTCCTTCCGGGTCCTTTTGTTGAGGGGTTCTGAGACATAATCTTCCACCGGGGTATCAAACTTGTAATTGTATTTAGATAACTTGATGCATTTCCTAATTCCCTTCGCCTTGGGCCCGTGGGTGCTTGAATTGGAAAGTCAAGGGTGATTTATCTAATTAACCCCTTGTATTGTTAGAATGAAGAGTTTATTTGGATTAGTGCAAAATGACAAAAAAAAATGACCTTATTAATTTGCACCATGAAGTGAATTCAATGAAACTATCATCTTATTGATAGATTTTATGTTGTAGATACTGTTTTGAACCGTTTTATATTATTATTCAAACTAAATAAATACTAAAATCTAGGAAAGAAGTGTGTTGCTTAGTTTCTTCAATTTATTAAAATGGATGAAATTTTATTTTTTCTTCAATTACTTAATCTAATTAATATAAATTATAAACCTTATTAGACTATGATACAATAGTTTTTGTATTTGTGGTTGTAGATATTGATTTACTATACTAAAATTCTTTTGTCTCATGGTTACTTCAATTCACCAATACATTAAGGTTATGGTTATCAACTCTAATTCAAGCGCATTAGAGAAGTTTAAAACATTGTATGAACATAGTGCACTTTGTCAAACTACTCAAACATAGATAACAAAAGCATGCTCGGGCAAATGTGGAACTTCAAGTTTTTTTTTATAATTATGTTAAATAGGGATTCCTTTTCTGCTAGTTTTTCAAAATTACTTAATTACTTAATCTCTAATATGCTTTTCATTTTTCAATAGATTTTCCTTAAATTCATGTATTCCTTCTTTGTTAAAACCTTTGTCTTCATATTTTGAATTCATCTCTGGTTTATCCTCATTATGTTTGCATTTTTCCTTTTTAACTTTTGCAACTGAAACAAGGGGCCATCTATAATTTTCTTTTACTTTTTTTTATTCGTGATCGGTACTCCATTCAAACCGTTTGAATTTCAAGTTTTTTTCTGGGAAGGAAAAATGGTCATTTAGATCATTTGGTGCTCACGGTCATCCTCCAATTTCTCAAAAACTTAAATTCAAACATCATTCTCTAGTTTTCTTTTAACTAAAAATACTTTAGCCAAATCTATCCAAAGTACCAAGTACCATAACTGTTAACTGAATTGTTGCTAATCATGCTCAACTTTTAGCATAAATCCATTTTAACATATAACTAATCATAATTTAAAAATAAAAAATATACAATTAAATTTTTTAATCTATTGACGGGTCAATTTAGTATAAATTTGATTGGAATTAAAAATAAGAAATATATGTAAATTATTTATATTTTTTAATTTAAACATGGATCATGCTTTTCCTTCAGTAGATGACATAATAATTTGGTACAATTATTTTTAAAAGCCTCCTCAATAATTTGGCACAATTATTTTAAAAAGCCTCCTCGGGGAGCTTCTAAAAGAATGAATCAAATAAAATAACATGTGTGAAGTTAATTTTCCTCAAGGTTCATGTGAGAAATAGTTTACTGAAATGTATTGTAATTTGTAAAATTTCATTGATCTTCCCAAATCAATGCTATGACATCCTCTCCTCCTACCAATTGTTGTGAGAGGGTAATGAATTATTCCTTGCTCCCTTCATCTTTTTGTTAGGATGGTAATGCTAATGTATTTAATGCAAATCGATTCATGAATTTGCTCATAATCGACTGTTTTGTAGGTCACTATTATAGAAGATTTTAACCCCACACTCAAATGAGTGCCATCAGTCTTCCCAAAGCGATGCTAATGTGTTTAGAATGGAAGGAACTCGGTGTTAGAACCTATTATTTAAAGGAAGACCAATCCCCCTTAAAAAGGGGTCCTATTAGATTGGATTAGGGTTAGGTGTTTAGGTGTCTCAAAATTGAGTGTTTAGGTGTTTGAAGATTGAGTTTTTAGGTAATAGTTTTTAACTTAAAACTTAATTATGGAAGGTTAATGTTTCAATTAAAACTTCATCATTGAAGTTTTAATTTCTCATCAAAACTTCAATGTTGAAGGCCAAAAGATTGGACAGAACGTTCTTTGATGGGGACTATAAGAATCAAAAACGTCAAAAAAAATTTGTATGACGGGTAAAGATGAATACAAATTCCAACCCTGCCCAGCACCACTACCCTGACCTATTCTCATTTTGCTTGATTGTACAGTCTTCTGATTATGCCGAATCGAACGTAAGCACCGGCTGCTGACTTTGATATAACGTGGTATTCATATAAATTTCCATGATATTCGATTATAGCGTGGTACTCATACTAGGTTGATCCCGTAATTCTGTTTTCCTCCTTTGTCATTTTATATGAAATCTGGCCCACAAAGCTTTCAATTTTGTGCAGAAATCTGGCGAATTACTACTGGCGTACCCTGACGCTACAGAATAGCCATCGGTACAATCGTTCTTCTTTGCTAAAGTTTGAATAGAAAAGTCTACCAGACAACCTGGATGCATGCAAAAAGACTTAAACCAATAAAAGATAAACTACCGACGTAAGTCAAAATTTTCAAAGGTTCGCAATAAGGAGTTTTAATGGACTACGTAATTCACAGCAACGAACCGAATTTCCAACACTGCGTAACTCACACCGACCAACGCAGGTTTTAACGCCTGTTGTCAAGCCCTATATCTCGGCAATCCAAATTCATAATTTCAAATCATAGTGGTTGGCAATTAACTTATTATGCTGCTTGGCTACGTGTGTGATTTTTCATAAGCGCGATAACATCACTTTTTTTTTTGAATCGATGGTATCAAGGGCATAATATCATTGGATTCGGTTTTTTCCAAAATAGTATATATATCATAAATATTAATTAATTTATAAAGAGATATTATAAGTTATTATCTTCACTGGAAACTATATTTAATTATATGTTTCATTTTTATAGAAACCAGCCTGTATTTATTAAGCACCGAGAGGGATTCAATTTCTTGAGGTGTATTTCTTTTTTAAAATTTAAACTCAAGAAAAAAAAAAATTTATTTTATGAGTCGACATGAATTTTTTTAATTATTTTGTTAGTAATAAACGTTACATGACACACTCACACATGTTACAACATCTCCCCCATACTGGGTTGTAGAGCACCTGTTTCACTCGGTGCAATAAATTAGTACATTTAATTTATTGTTATTGTCCATTAAAATGTCAAAATTGTTCGAAGCCATATTCGATTATATGCTTCATTTTTATAGAAATAAATTAGTATATTTAATTTATTGTTATTGTCCATTAAAATGTCAAAATTGTTCAAAGGATTGTAAGAGATACAATGTAAAGAAGATAAAAAGCATTTGAAAATAGCCAAACTCCACATGATAAAGAACAAATGAGGAAGTTTATGAAGATGGAGCATGTTGTGTTATAGAGGCATTTCTAACACTTTAAAACTGTTTGATGCTCATAGGGTCAAGAGACTCAACGAGCCTTCACCACCTCATAAGTTTACCATGGGAGCTTGGAAGTTGGCCATTGAACTTTTTCTTAATAATGAGAGAGCATTGAGAGAAGGAACTCATTAACGTGTTGCTTTCCCTACTAGAGAACTTATGTGACCGAAAGTAGGTGCACTGTTGGGTGGGAATAGAGGGTCGCCAAGGAAGATCACGATGACAAACTTTGCTTGCTAGATAGATTAATGGAGTGGTGAGCCTTTCATGTTTCCTTTATAAAACTTGAGGTTTCCTTTTTTGCATGATTCGGATATGCGGACCCAAGAGAGATGAACCATCTCTTAGTCACTAAGCATTGCCTGTGATGGACTTGATTAGGTGCATTTCAACACAATCATTGGGCACACTTGTAGCAAACACACTTGTGATGGGTAGACTTGTGGACACACATGCAACAAGTGCATATACGGTGGGTGCACCTACAACAAATGCACTTGTGATGGGAAAAGTTGTGGGCATACATGTGATGGGAAAATATGAGATGGGTGCAACTAGGATGAATGCATTTGCAGGCACACAAGCACCATGCATACTTGTGACAGGAACATTTGTGGACATGGATGACTAACGGACGAAAAAATCCAAAGGAAGAAAGTTCGATGATTGCACTTGGGTCCACCTTAAAAGAAAATGATTTGCAAGAGCTTGGAAAGACTCATATATATATATGAATATGCATCATTGTGTTAAGACGATTAATTCAAGCAAGCATTCAAGCACAAAGTGTTATGCAATTTTGTTAAGTATGGGGGTTGGGATAGTAGAGAAAATTTTCACTAACTAGGTGAAAAGGATAAGTAAAAAACACTCATTGGAGGTGGGCATTTGGTTACTTTACCGGTTGGATTGATAGTTCTAGTTCAATCCAAGGGAGGCTCGACCTGGGAATAACAAATGAAGTTATATTCCCACTAGCATTTTAGCCAAATTGATGGGAACATGGGGAGAAAATGGGAGTACCAGACATATTCCTAGGCTCACTAAAGGGTCAGTTGTGCTAGTGAAAGTTGTGATCTGATATGCGATGAGCTTTACTCCATTGATGTTTTGAAATGGATCAATATGCAATTTCTCATCTATTTTGGTGCTTTTTGGGTGGAAATATTGGATGAATTGGCTTGCAAACCCATTTTAGGAGCATATCTCACTTTGCATATTTGGGGTCTATAACCTTTTGGGGCCTATTTGAGGGCTTAAATGATTTTTTGGGGGTTCACAAGTTCATCACTCAACCTAGGTCCATTGATGTTATTCTACACACCAATACATTTCAAACAGTGTTGTTTGAAGACACTTCGTCTATGCAGACAAGGATGAAGCTCTCTAGTCTAAATGATGCAGATCTAGAATAAAACACAACATAACACATAAACTTTCCTAGATTAATCAAATCACAAACAGTGTGGAGGAATTACTTACCTCACTATGATGGTGATGTCTATTTGTTTGATGTAGTTCCCGATCTTCAACTACAAAAAAATACAACAAACAAGTAGGGGCATGATAATAATAATAATGAGCAATATTGATTAATTTAAACATGCAGTGAAGAAAGCACGTTCTAAAGATTCAACATAGATAATGTTTATGGAAATAATATATATTATTGTATCAAAGAAAGTACAAAGGGAGAGATTACAATCGTTCCTTGACGATGCAACTTCTTCCAACAAGCCTTTTGCCTCAAAGATCCAACCTTGTTCCTAATAGAGAAGGGACACTTAGTTCTAAGATGATTTCAGTAGCATTTGGATGCTCTCACTTCTCCTCCCATTCCATGAAGGTGAGATTGCATTTATAGGCCAAAGAGGATAGAAGGAGTTGAGGATTCTATGGAGAAGTTTAGGGGATCATCCCAAAGGGCTAGGGGTTCGATAGCCACTTATTTATATTTGTAGGGATAAGCCTCCACAAAAGCTTCATTCTAGAAGACTCTAGAAAATTCTCTTTTTTTCCTTTTAACCAACACTGACACACCTTGTCAACTAGAAACATGCGCTATTGAGAGATGAAGCATGTTGCATGAAGGAAACAAAGTCAGTGATGCGCTCTGTCAATGTGCAGAGTGCATCATCATGATCCTGATGCGTGTTGTAAACATGCAAGGTGTATCAATGCTCCAAAATTAGCTTACTCTAAACCTAAATGAATCCTAAGGATATCAAAACCTAAACAATTTAAACAATATAATTTAACAAATATAAAATTTAGCATTTCCAATAAAATCTATCTTGAAATGAGAACTCCTATATAATAAAGGCTAAATTTGGGCCAAATCAGTAAGATAACAGATGCAAATTGGAGAAAAAATGGGGAGTCACTATGAGTAGGAGGAAACAAATAAAAAGGATACATGTTTTTTTTTTAATTATAGATAGGGGAACATGTATGGATTGATATTGCATGCAAACTAAAATAATGCATGTATTTTTTTACATGTGTGCATTTTTTTACATAAATCCATAAGGTCTTGAACTTAATTACGAATAGGAAATGAAATGCCAATAATCACATTGAGTATCGACGTTAACTTGGATTGACATTTTTTAAAACACATAAATAAGTAGAGATTTGAGAAGAGAAGGTGTCCAAACATCTCTATGAAGTTTTTATTAAAGTTACCCATAAATTAATGGATAGACATTTTTTAAAACACATAAATAAATAGAGATTTGAGAAGAGAAGGTGTCCAAACATCTTTATGAAGTTTTTATTAAAAGTTACCCATAAATTAATGGATATGTAGTAGGGGTTTCATCCACTATTATGACTTGTATTGTTGATTTAATGTTGAGAAAATTTAGAAACAATACACATTTTGATCTTTTCTTAAAATCTATATCACTATTATCATTACATATTTGCAAATTTATTCCATCTATTCTTCTTCTAATTTTCTCATTCTTTTGAAAAGCATATATAAAAAATAGCCTTATTTTTTAGGGAACAATGATCATAAAAAATCCAAAACTTATATTATGATGAATAATTGTTTAAAATATAAAACTTCTTTTACTATAATTTTGTTTGTAATATGTTGGCAGGAGGTTTGGTAAGGAAGAATCGCAGCATCGTCGATGTTGCGACATGTCAGAAGAGGTCGTGGAAGACAGAAGGCTAGATTATTTTATGTATTTTTGAGTTGATTGTACCGCAGAATGCGGGCTTTTGGGTCATTGGACCATATGATATGCAATTTTGGGCTAATTGTACCGTCGTAGGCAGGTTTTTGGGTCATTTGGACTGCGTCAGTTAGATTTTGGGTCATTTGTCCAACTATCGGTTAGGAAGTTGTTAGTAAGTCGACAAGTAGTGTAAAGGCGGAAGCCTATATATAGACATGAGTTGTAAATGTTGGATCATCTAATATTGGTACGGATCCTTAGATGTTGATTGTGTGCATCTTTGAGTTTGTATGTGGGATCAAGAGATATTGCTGAGATATGGTTTTGCGGAGATGTTGTATTAGGGTTTTTGCTGAAGTAATATGACATGATGGAACTGTTTGCTGAAATTCCCTATGTACCTTTTCTTGTCATGATAATGCATGTTGTGATTCACAATTGATGCTATGATTTCTTACTGCAGTCGATACTTTAATGCTATACTTGTTGCAATGAATGCTTATGCTTGATGCTATGAATATGAATGATATTGAATGCATAGATCTATCTTGAATGTTGCGATAAGTTAATTAAGTGTTTCCACAATCATCCTCCTTCATTCGACGGAAACATAGTTCTATCCACTCTCCCTTGATTGCCTCGGGTGAGACCTCATCTGCTCTACCGGTGTTGCTAGACTGGGTAAAACCTGTCTGGGCCGGTGCTCAAGGAGATCGCGGTGGGTTGGTGTTGACAGTGATGGGAACCCCTGTCGACTGGGTTTGAGTCAACAAATGGTTTCGTTGTCGGGACCGTGTGTGAAGTGAAAGGAGGATATGTTGGGGAATCCGACGAAACTGGAGATACAGAGTTGGTTTGCTCAGAGGTTGCAGGAATTTGCTGAAGAAGAAAGCCAGAACACTCGACTGACAGTAGATCAGTGGGTGGATAGATATATTCACGATGGTCTGCATGAATGGTTTTTCTATGAATTTTCAGTCCTTTTGTCCGAGTGGTTGGAAAAGTTGACCTATCAGAAGAGAAACCACCAAGGTGGTCAGCCGACGACCTGGACCCCGAAGTTGATCCAAGAACTGCAGGAAGTCGACAATAAAGCGTCGCAGGTTGTCGAAGTGTGGCTTGATAGCATCTTGGAAGGGTATATCATTGATATCGCGGTTGATACACAGAAGTCTTACACTAAAGCCGAAAGATATTTCTTCCGTGAACCCCGAGGAAGGTTTCTGTTATCGCTCCAACTGTCCATTAAGATGCTTATTTGCGAAAAGGGTATATTGAAGATGCATATAGATTAGTAAGCAACCTGGTGGGTGGAGGCCGTGGGTATTGCGACAGAAGGGGGGGGGGTGCATGGAATGATCAGGGGTAGATGGGTGCGATTCATGATCAGACTATGAGTGAAGCCAAGGAAGAGAGTGGTCTTACAAGGGGAGGAGCGAGGTTTCGACAGGAAAAGAGGCAGAGGATAGGAGAAGGTCCTGCTGCGATCGAACCACAAGTTCGCGAAGAAATACCACATGGGACGAAGCGACCTCACCATCCAAACAAGGACGCATAGGCTACACCCAGGATAGAGGCAGGACCTAACCCTAGCAGCAGCATACCCACACCTCCGCTCACTATCTTTCAAGTAGTGAGAAACACCACTTCGACCCCACTGGGTCAACGAAACTTGATCGCTAGTAGTTCAGTACCTGCAGGAAGGAAGTCGAGGATGGCAGGCGATGATGCTAAGTTACCATTGTTCCATGGGAATGGGACAGATAACCCAGAACAGTATTAGTTTTTGTGTGAAGCGGTCTGGACCGTAAAACAGATCATTGATGATGATGCCAAGAAGGGACAACTGGCGACGACCCTGCAAGGTCACGCCTTAGATTGGTTTATGAAGTTTGTTCTTGTCCCTACAAGAGCTCCAACGAAGTCACTAGATGAGATTAGGGATGGGTTGATTACAAAATTCAAGAAGCCCAAGTCTAAGGCCCAATATATCACAGAATTGAAAGAAATTAAGCACTATCCCAACGAGACGGTGTGGGATTTCGACCCGCGGTTCAAGACATTGATGGCAAGGGTTAGTTTCGATATGAGTGCTATCCAACATAAAGAGTGGTTCATTGCGGCACTACTATTGCATATTTGGCTACCATTGATGGAACAAAACATCTCGATGCCTAGTGAAGCTCTGGAGATTGCAATGCGGTTGGAGGCGTCATAGATTGGAGAAAATGCATCTGGGATGTCAGAGATACAGACACAGCTGACTAACTTGACCATACAGTTTCAAGATTTGAAGAAGGGCAAGGAGTAGCACGAAGAAGTATGGTGCACACGATGTCGAGGGGAAGGGCACACGAAGGACAATTGCCCCGACTTCCGCAACTACTTGGTTTCAAGAGCGCCAAACCCGTTGAATGGTGGTGGCATGCCATGGTGTTGCATTTGTTAGGTATTTGGGCACTGCCATGAAGAATGTCCATATATGCAGAAAATGGTCACCAAGACAATGAATTTGTATTGCACTTTTTGTAAATCGGTGGGACATGATGACAAAGATTGCCAGGCATATGGGTTGCTTCATGAGAGAACATACGTCGCATTCTATGTAAAGGATGAACAGCATGTCGTACAACAACCGCCACTGCAGCCGTAGGTAGCCCAGCCGCTACCCCAACCGCAAGTATGGTTTGTATCGCAACAGCCACCGCAGCAGCAGTTTGTGCTGCAATATGCCCCAATGCAAGTGGCTCCACAACAGCCACAATACGTTCAGCAACCGCAGTTTACGTAGCAAGGGCAAGGCATGCAGCCCACTTAGATGTAACAATAGTACAATCAACCGCAGTACCCACAACAGGGCAGATTCCGTGGAGGATTCCGGGGTGGACGTGGCAGAGGATTTGGTCGTGGAGGAGGAAAAGGAGGTCGCGGACCTGTTCAGTGCTATCTCTATGCAGTATGAGGACACTATCGGCACGATTATCCACTCTTGCGGACGCAGTGTACATTTTTATTTGTTACAGACCATACAGTGGAAAATTGCCTGCAATTGATTGCACGACGGCAGGCAGGGAATATTCCGTAGTTGCAGAACCAGGCGCAACAACCAATACAGAATCAGGTGCAGCAATCGGTGCAAAACCAGAACCAAAACGCTAATCCAAATCTGAACCAACAAGGGAATCCCGCACCTAATCAGAATCGGGGCATCAATGTTGTGATAATTTCTGCAGAGCCAAGACCACAGGATGCGGTGGTTGCAGTCATTACCAGGGAGGTGCAGCAACAAGAGGAGACATTCAAAAGGCCAGGTAGAAGAAGGTACTATTTGATGTTGAGTCTGAGAGTGATACGTTCTTCCAAGCACGTTGTGCATTAGACCAGGACTGCGATAAAGCTATCATCTATGACATGACCCCTGTGTTTGATGCGACTTCAGAGGCAGGTCCATCAGCGCAGTCTAGAACTTTATAGAATTTTCTTGAGAGTTGCTTATTGTTGGAAAGAGATCCCACAGCGCTGGCTGAAATTGAAGGGTTCTTGCAACGTCCAGCTAAGGGACGACAGGAGTCCGCAGTAAACTCCTTACATCGGAAAAAGACAGGTAAGGAGATGCGAATGAATATCCAGATTGGGGATTATGATGTTGATTCAATTATTATGGACCTTGGTTCGGATGTCAACATCTTAACCAAGCAGGCATGGCAGAAAATGGGGAACTCCCCATTGAGTTGGTCTCTTGTACAGCTCTGGTTAGCTAATCACGCTAAAGTGACGCCGATTGGGAGACTCCCCAAGTTGGTGGTGGATATTGAGGGCATGAAGACCTAAATTGACTTCGATGTCATCGAAGTGGTTGACGGAGGAAGTTTGCATCTTGCGTTGCTGGGGATCGGAAGGGCTAACGACAGTGGAGGAAGTTTGCATCTTGCGTTGACTGAAGGTCGCAGATACATTGAGCCAGTAAAGGACAATGATCCCAGTGGATGGGACTACGCATTTAACATTTCTGAAGACTATATTCATCCAACTGCCAACGGTGAGCTGGGATGGTGTAGTGACAGCTCTGCGTCTTCCGACTCTGATGACGCGCTAGAACACTGGCAAAACCACTTGCACGAGGTGTCACTCCGTAAGTGTGGGTTGATCACGCAGTCGCTATGCCACGTCGCGATTGAAACGGTCACACTACCAATATATGAAGGACTGCCTGGCTTGTCTGACTTTCTGACGTAGTTCGAGGAAAGAGTTTCAGAACCATAGTGATCACTGGCATTGGATGAAGCACTGAAGGCTGCTCTAGCACGCTGGTGGGCGACACACAAGGCATCAATTGATGGATGGTCGAAATGTAGAAGATTGATGATGGTACACTTTGGCGATACTGAGGTCTACCACACAGGGAAGTATGATGGTCGGAACGATCCTGGAGGCCATTTGATGGAGTATCAGACATTATGGGCATCACAACCAAGAGATACGTGGGTCCATGCATTTATCCATACCTTGGATGAAATGGTGCGGTCATGGTATACTGTAGCTGAGTTACGAGGAGAAATCACTACTTGGTTGGAGTTGACATTTTACTCATACGTTCAGTTTTGTTGATCCCAACCCGGATGTCCATAACACTCTGCAGATCATTCGCAATGTGGTTCTAAAGGTTGTTCCTGTGGTGTAATGCAATCCATTATGGAATGTTATAATATCACTGGTGGGCCCGAAGACGGTGATGATCCGCAGAATGTCAATATTCCGGAGTCTGAACGAAGTCGCGATGTGGTACCACCTGGTACGCCAAGTGATCCATTCAGTCAGCCCTTGAAGCTTTGCAAGATCAATATTGGGACAGAGGCTACTCCCAAGTTCGCGAATGTTGGAGATTATTGGGATGATGAGATGATGGGAAAGGTCACTGAGTTGTTGCATGAGTTCCAAGACCTTTTTCCTATGAAGTTCTCCGAAATGAAAGGTATTTTGGGTGATCTAGGTGCGATGAAGATTCCCTTGAAACCAGATGCTAAACCAATCAGGCAGCGACCTTATCAGCTCAATCTGCGACATAAGGAGAAGGTCAAGGTAGAACTTGATCGCATGTTGGATGGTGGTATCATTGAACCGGTCGAAGAGTCAGAATGGATCAGTCCTATGGTGGTGTAGGACAAGAAGACTGGTGAGGTGGGCATCTGTTTCAATCTGCAGAAGTTGAATGACGCCTGCTTGCATGATCCCTTTTCGACCCCGTTTACTGATGAAGTATTTGAGGGAGTAGGTGGCTAGGAGATGTATTCTTTCACGGATGGGTTCTCCGACTATCATCAGATCCGTATTGCAAAGGAAGACCGCCACAAGACGACTTTTGTGATAGAATGGGGATGTTTTCAGTATACTATAATGCTGAAGAATGCACATGCGATATTTTTGCGAGTTGTTGCTATTGCATTCAAGCATTTCATCCAGAAGTTCTTGCAGTTATACATGAACGATTGGGCAGTCTATGGTTTGATCCACGATCACCTGTACCATCTGCGGTTGATGCTGGAGCGTTGTTGATAGCACCAGATATCGCTGAATTTGAAGAAGTGCATTTTTTGCGCGTTGTTTGGGATATTGCTGGGTCACAATGTGTGCAAGCAAGGGTTGTTGGTCGATCTAGCGAAGATTGTGCTTATTTTGAGTTTGACACCGCCAACCACTGTCAAGCAGCTAAGGGCGACTTTAGGACATATTGGGTATTACGGAAAGTTCATCAGGGGATATGCAGCGATCACCGCCCCTGTGGAGAAGCTATTAAAGAAAGATGCAGTATTTCAATGGAGCACTGAATGTTAAGATAGTTTTCAGCAACTGAAGGCTAAGATGGCTTCGGCACTGATACTAGTATTCTCGGACTAGAGTAAGGAATTCCATGTCCATATTGATGCATCGTCAATTGCACTCGGTGTGGTGTTAGCGCAACTAGGAGAGGGGGATCTTAACCACCCTATTGCTTCCGCTAGTCGGAAGCTGTCATCCGCAGAAAAGAACTACACCACTACTGAGAGGGAAGGATTGGTGATGGTCTATGCGCTGCAAAAGTTCTAACACTATTTATTGGGAGGACATTTTAAGATGTTCATAGATCACTCTGCATTGAAGTACCTAGTCAAAAAGCCTGTGTTGGGGGGGAAGATATGCCGATGGTTACTTATCTTTCAAGAGTTCAACTTTGAAGTAATTGTGAAGCCAGGGCGGTTGAATTTCGGCCTTGATCATTTATCGTGGATTGAAACAAGAGAGGAGCCAGCTAACATTGAAGACGGGTTGCCTGATGCACAACTGTTTTGGGTTGAAGTAGCAGATGGCTATTTTGAAGAAATCATCTAGTTTTTGGCAACAGGTACCGCACCAGAAGAGTTCACCACTAGTCAAAAGAAGCAGTTGGTGGTTAAAACTGCCGACTTCCAGCTCATCGCAAGAGAGTTATACAAGATGGGTGCATACGAGATATTATGATGATTTGTCTTGCCACGCGAGCAAGCACAGATATTGGCAGAAGCACATGGAGGAGTGGCTGGAGGACACTACGATGGTCGGGGACTGCCAGGATGGTGCTTCATGTGGGGCTCTAGTGGCCCACTCTACATAATGATGCGATAGACTATGTGTGGTCCTGCGACGTCTATCAGAGAACTGGGAAGCCATCCAGGAGGGACGAGATGCCGTTGATGCCTCAGTTATCACTACAACTGTTTGACAAATGGGCAGTGGATTTTGTGGAACCAATCAATCCACTGAGTAAGCGCATTGGTGCCAGATATATCGTCAAAGCGACAGATTACTTGACAAAATGGGAGGAAGCTGCACTAGTCATTGATTGTTCTTCAGCCATAGTTGTGTGGTTTTTGTTTGACAACATTATCACTCGCTTCGGCTGCCCCAAGATATTGCTGAGTGATTAAGGTAGCCACTTTCTCAATCGCACCATCAGCGCATTGACAGAGGAGCTACAAATACAGCATAAGAAGAGTACTCCATATCATCCGTAGGAAAATGGCACGGTGGAAGCTTTTAATAAGATATTGGAACATGCACTGACAATGGTGTGCAACGCGAACCGCGACGACTGGCATCTCAAAATCCCAACAGTATTGTGGGCCTATCGTGCCACATGTAAAAGGTTGACAGGTCAGACACCATTTAAGCTGGTGTATGGATAAGAAGAAATCATGCCAATGGAGTACATTGTTCCACGTCTGCGCATTACAGCAATGATAGGAATGGATTCTGCAGCAGCATTGGAGGAACGTCTAGCATAGTTAGTGTAGCTGGAGGAAGAACGCTTTATCGCCAGTTTCCATCAGGGTGTGGAGAAGGATAGTCTAAAGGCTTGGCATGATCGTCACATCAAAAACAAATAGTTTCAACAGGGTGAGTTGGTGCTATTGTATGATAGCAAGTTTATGAAACATCTAGGAAAATTGCAGATGCATTGGCTTGGTCCGTATCGCATCAGTAGCATTACTTCAGGAGGAGCGGTCTAGTTGCAGCAATTGGATGGAGCGATGCTCCCAAAGTTGATTAATGGCAGCAGGTTGAAGCCCTATCAGTTGGGCTTGGAACAACGCGATGCCTGAGTCGCATCAAAAAGAAAAAAAAGTGTGTAGATTGATTGGTGGCAGGATGGCGCACCAACAGGAACAGAATGCGGAAGCAGAGAGGCTTGTGCCATAAGTTAGTAGCGGTCCACGACAAGTGACAGGGTCCCGATCGGGTCAAATCAGCAATAAATTCCAAAAGTTAAAATAGTTAATTAACGGCACTTGTTCAAATGATGGGAATTAATGGCATATCTGACCGATCAACTGACAGGATCGACGATAGATTTGCGTTATTAATATGGGATTTTGGTTGAGTTAATGCAAGATTTAGTGATGATTATGGAGGATTCGGCTGGACGCTATAAAAACGGGTAGAAGTTAGTAGGAAGGCTCTGATATTTTAGTTGTTAAGTGTCTTTGAAGAGCTGAAGAGTATTGTTATAGCTTGGTGAGTGTAGTTGTGAGTTGGGAAAGGTTCAGTTGAACTTGCAGAGTGCTGTTAGGACAAAGAAGCTATCAGTTGAGAGCGCTGGGTAAGGTATGCCACGGGAGCTAGAAATAGTTGAGATTAGTAGTGAGGTTGAGTCTCCTTTCACCGGGATTGTAATTGAGGAAGAAGTTGAGTCTACGGGAGATGTCAATCTTGAGGCAGAAGTTGCAAACATGCCAGTGGGGACGTCAGTAATCGCCAAGAAGCGTTGAGGGGGTCAACATTCTGAGTCACCGCAGAGCAAGAAGAACCTTAGATCATCCGCCGTAGTGGTAGGAGAAGCTCAGGCGTAGGTAGGGTAGTCCAGTTTCCGTGTTGACGAGCTTGCCCCATGGGAAGGACTGTCGACTATTGACATCCCTGGGTATATCCCTCCTAGTCGGCCGGATGCAACCTCGCGCAAGCTGAACCCGAAGCAAAAGTATGGTGTGAAGATGTCAATGCTCCCTGCTCGAATGGAGTGCTCTATTGATATTGGGCCGGCGTTGATGCGCCTACGATATGATGATCATGATATGGTGGCCTACCCAGAAATTGCATCGGCCCCATATGTGCCCGGGTCACAAATTACTGCGACGTCAATTCTACAAGATTGGGCATGAGGATTGAAACAGGCTGGCTTGTTAGGGTTCATTAACATGCTACATTTTGGGCGGATGGCGGAAGTTAATGCGTGTGTGAAGCAGCTGCTTGCGTGCTTCCATGGTGGCTCCTTGTGGTTGGACAAAGAAATTATGGTCACTGTTGATTTGATTTAGCACATTACCAGACTACCTAAAGATGGATTCGATCTGTCGCAGTACTTCCAAGGGAAGGCGAATGACAAAAAGCGGGCAGGTCAGCTGGTGAAGAAATATGGCTTGGAAATGGATGGTCGTGGGTATCGCACCAGCAGTATCAATGATAAGGCGGTACTCACCAGCACCAAGATTTTATCCTGCAAGGTGGTTAGGGGTGGTCATCCTAACCAGTGCAACTTAGGGATTGTCGCATGTGCAGTACAATGCGCGGAGGGAGTCCAAATAAACTGGTCCTTATTTCTATTAAATCAATTGGAGGAGGATGCTGTGGTGGTTCAATCAGGTAAGGGTTTATTCACATATAATTGGCTTCTGCTATTGATTGCATTCGTGGGTTGGAAGGAGCCTGACACGTACCAGGACATGGAAGTTGTGGTTGCAAAAGAGCGGTGGGGTGTGCGCTATCAGAACTTATGGTATGTACGGGAGCCAGAGCGACTCCGGGATTGCTAATTGCTATTTTGGCTCTATTGGGCGATGCTTTGTGATGCAGCGACAAAGGTACCACGGATATCCGAAGACACTACGGCAAAGTTTAAGCCGATCATGGAGTTTGCAGTTCGGCCGCATGCTATTTATGTGCAAGCAAAGTGTGACCCTGGTTAGCAGTGGTTGCTGAGCCCTTACAAGGTAGCAACGGAAGCACTGGATGCCATTGTGAATGATTGGCCACCAGAATGGCGCGAACCTGTGGCATTGGTCGAGATTGAGGCTGGAGAGCCGGTGAAGGGTCTAGATGATCGTATATCGGTACATCACCCACACAGTCACCACGATTCTGATCAAGAGTCCATCAAAACACTGAAGGATGACGACAGTGACCGTGCCTTGGAAGAGAACAGAACGAAAGGGCACTGGGACCCGGCTACAATCAGTGGGTTTCCCTTGCCAATGGAAGTGCACTTGGGTCGACTTATCAAAGAAATCACTGATGCATCCACCGTAGCAGCTCAGAATATGACAAAGGCGACAGATGAAGGATTCCATGTGCTCACTACTCGTATGGACTCTTTGTATGAGATGGTTTCGCGGAGAGCACCGGACGAAGCAGTGGTACCACAAGTTAGCACAATCAGCACCGAGCCGCGGGTCAAGAATGTGGAGATTCCCCCGATTGCGATTGTGACTGAAGATGAGTCTGTGAACGCCTTGATGCAGCAGTTCTAGAAAGTGTCCATCAATGTTAATGCATTACCAGTGCAAGGATTGACAATGATGCAGATGGTCGCTAGCCGAGAAATAGTTGACAGAATGCACGAGATCAATGTTAAGTGCATGAGGGTGTAGGAGCGCGAGGCTGCTACACAAGCAGTCATTGCAGAGTTGACAACACGGGCCGCTGTAGCACAGTAGGCGGTGGACGAGCTCGAGGAAGACATCAAGAAGGAGCGAGCTGAGAAAGCTCACGAGATTGAAGAGCAGAAGAAAGAATAGGACCACCTCATCGCGGAGAAGGCCCATATGTGGGATGACAGTGTGTGGGTAGAGTGGGCCATTGCGGAATCTTATCAGCATGTGTCGGAGCCCACTGAAGGGTTTGATATACTTTACTGTGCGCAACAACTAGGGGCTGCTATTGTCTAGTTGCGACACGAGAATCAGGAGTTGCGAGCTCGGGTGAATCCTGGAACACCAAGGGTCAAAGTGGGCGACTGCAAATGAGCAATTGAGGAGATAGCATCATAGCTAGTGAAGTTGGAAATAGCGGCAACAAAGCTCACAGCCGACACAATGCATTTTTGGGGCCGGATCGTTCAGGATGAACAGGTTGAACAACTGATGAAGGTGCGGCAGGAAGTGGAGGGGCAGTTAGCAACACTCAAAGCAGCAATGTGCATGATGCCACCTATGGAGCAGTTTGCCAAGTCTATGGATTTGAAAGATCTGCAGCAGCACGTCGCCAAGGCAGATGAGTGACAGAAGAAACATGTCGTGCAGCTGGATGAGTTCCAAGATGTTGGTGGCCAGTTCATGACGAAGGTCGGTGAAGTTCTGCAGGCAGTGCAGGGATATCATCAACAAGTGGCTACGAAGCTGGTCAAGCACCCATTGCCCCAGGACGTCATCGATAGTCAGGAGGCGGCTACAGTAGCAAAGGAGATGGTTACGACATTCGAGCAGCAGTATGATGATTTCAAAGTCAAAACCACAGAGTACACCATGTCCAGTTGACATGGCTCAAGGGCGAGCCACAAGATTGTGTTGGGGGCCTGTTGGCAGGCGCTTTGGTAAGGAAGAATCGTAGCATCGCCGATGCTGCGACACATCAGAAGAGGTCACGGAAGACAGAAGGCTAGATTATTTTATGTATTTTTGAGTCGATTGTATCGCAGAATGCATGTTTTTGGGTCATTGGACCATATGGTATGTAATTTTGGGCTAATTGTACCGCAATAGGTGGGTTTTTGGGTCTTTTGGACCACGTCAGTTAGATTTTGGGTCATTTGTCCAACTATCGGTTAGGAAGTTGTTAGTAAGTGTACAAGGAATGTAAAGGCGGAAGCCTATATATATACATGAGTTGTAAGTGTTGGATCATCTGATCTTGGTATGGATCCTTAGATGTTGATTGTGCACATCTTTGAGTCTGCATGTGGGATCAAGAGATATTGTTGAGATCTGGTTTTGCAGAGATGTTGTATCAGGGTTTTTGCTGAAGTAATATGACATGACGGAACTGTTTGGTGAAATTCCCTGTGTACCTTTTCTTGTCATGATAATGCATGTTGTGATTCACAATTGATGCTATGATTTCTTGCTGCAATCGATACTTTAATGTTATACTTGTTGCGATGAATGCTTCTGCTTGATGCTACGAATATGAATGATGTTGAATGCATAGATCTGTCTTGAATGTTGCGATAAGTTAATTAAGTGTTGCCACAATCATCCTCCTTCATTCGACGGAAACATGGTTCCATCCACTCTCCCTTGATCACCTCAGGTGAGACCTCATCTACTCTGCAGGTGTTGTTGGATAAGGTAAAACCTGTCTGGACCGATACTCAAAGAAATCACAGTGGGTTGGTGTCGACAGTGATGAGAACCCCTCTCGACTGGGTTTGAGTCAACATAATATGTGTTATAATTTTCCAATAATAAATATACAAATAAGAAAAAGTACAAAGTTAATTAAAAATCCAATATATAAATAAGAAAAAGTCGAAGGTTAATTAAGAATCCAAAACTTACACGTTGGAGCAATGTGATATTGTTAAAAATATAAATCTTCGTTTAAAATTTTATAATATTTATTACCCTTTATAAATGATAAATATAATTGGAATAAATTTTAGAATATTTATAAACTTTAAATTAAAAAAGAAAAATTAAATATTCACACATTTATTTTCCTTAATAATGGTGAATGAGTTCAATTACAAATAAAATTGTAATATTTATTCTCCTTATAAATGATAAAATGATAATTGAAATAAATTCTAAAATATTTGTAAACTTTAATTTAAAAAAGAAAAATTAAAAATTGATTTTCGAGATAGAATGAAAGGTTGGGATCTTCCCATCAAGGATGGGAGGTTGACACGTTTCCAATTTTAATCACTGTCTAACATTATATGAAAGGAAATGCCAAATGACAAGAGAGTAAAATTGCTAGAATTTTTGTTTTGCCTTCTCAAAGAATCTCCGTTGATTAAAATGCAATCTTACATATCCTAATACAATGAAGGTTGAAGGTAGATATAAAATATTTCTACCGTCCTCTAAAGAAGATCATACCCCAACGCTCCTGGCATCACATCCTCTAATAGTTTTATATAAATGCCCCTGGCGTTACGTGCTGCGTTACTGTATAAGTATGATCGACGTAATGAGGCGCAGTTCCGTAGGCAAGCACAGGATCTGGTGTCGCTTCTACTGGAAATGACTGCTTCAAAACTTCACCAATTAGGTCTCACTGATTATGCTACCTATTTAGTTTAATTAGAAAAATCAATAACAGAAATTACAATAACGGTCCCAATTAGCATACATCTTTAAACGAGTGGCCAGTTATTTGATGATCGAAAGCACTGAGAGGACTGATACCGGCGAGCTTCATTGAAAGAATCTGCAGAATACAACCTTCAAAATCTGAATATAGCTAAGCAAGTAATTAAATTCCAATAACAAACTTAAATATTGATTTATTATGACCCATTTTAACTAGTAATTTTTACCTCCACCTGGTTCTGCAAAGATTGCACATACTTGATAATTTCCTCCAACAAAAGTGCCTTATTTGTAATCTGATATCTCACACATACCATTTAGATATCAATTTCCATGGCCCAAACCATATTACTAATTCATTCAACACTAAGATACGAACCATAAAATCAACCAACAAAAAAGGTAAAAAAAATAAGATAGAGTTTGTAGGACTATGAAGCAATGTGTTACAAGAATGTTTCTAAAAGAAATTCGACAGGTTAACTGCCATTGATCTTAAGGCTCTTCTGTGCTATCTATGTATAGTGTCCATATTTTAAAGATCGAAACGAAACCAAGAAAGAAGATTATACCTTATTGCAGCCTGGAACAAGGCTTTGTAAAACATTCATTCGGTCGCTGATTTTCTGTCTTCTAACCTGCATTTGATGCATATTTAATAGCGATAAACTACTATGTATAATTACCCACTGGAAAAGTAAATGATTAGTGTTATATGTGTATTTTTACCCTTTCTGCCAAGCTGTGGCGGTCGGTAGCCTGTCCTCTTGCTGCTCTTACGTGGATATAATCCTTTCCAGACTCGGCCTTTGGTTCCTTCATGACAATACTGGGCAGCAATTCCGGAGGCTCCTGCATTATGACATCTAATTTAGGGTTCGATTTCTCTTCCCGATCTTTGGTAGCACATGAACCTGGCCGAGATTTGCATCTGTTGCTCTTCAATTTCTGAAACCATAAGTTAAATAAAGCTATAAATAAGTAATGAAAGGTAAAATGGAGGATATTGCCCAGAATCACCAGCTCTAAAAACACAATGTAGGAATTTTTAAACCGATATCTTATAAATTTCGGTGATTATCATCTATAACCATAAGTTAAATAAAGCTATAAATAAGTAATGAAAGGTAAAATGGAGGATATTGCCCAGAATCACCAGCTCTAAAAACACAATGTAGGAATTTTTAAACCGATATCTTATAAATTTCGGTGATTATCATCTATATGTTTTTAGATAGAAGGAATATTGATTTTATGGGTTTAGTTTAAAATTTAAATAAACAATTATTAAAAAAAGAAATACAAAAAATAACTAACTGATCCATAGATAACTGGTAGTTGATGGCAATTGATGCATGGAGAACTAATAGTTGATGAGACAAAAAAAAAAGTAATATGTAACTTGCACATAGACAAACACTTAACTTATGACCTATTAGTTTTAACCTACCACAAATTAAATAACTATCCTAATTATATATTGCTATGAGATTAAGATGAATCTCTGCTTAATGTCTAATAAATCTACTGTTAAGAAGAAACTATGGTAGTATTTTACCTCATCCACCTTGAGAACTACCAGCACATTTGTCTCGAAAACACTCTCAGCAACATTTGCATCAGTTTTTCTCCTCATCTGCCCACAAGTTGTATTATTTGTTGCAAGGCATACTTCCATACCAGAACCTGGGAGGATTGCCAATTCATAGCATTACAAGATTTATTCAGACATTCAGTAATTATAAAAGCACTACTTTTTATGTCAACCAATTCTCACCGTCGGCTGGAGTATGATACAGTTGATAATTAGCATCGCAACCCATTATTTCTTCTCTCCCTGTGCTTTTAAGCCCAGCCGGTTCACCATGATCGACGCCAAGAGATGGCCCATAGAATGTTGGGGATGCTCCCTGCTCGTCGCTGATCATACTGGGATTAATGATCTCCTGCAATCCCGAAGATTCCATGGTTGACTCATACAAGTACAGTGGTGCATTGTCACCAGGCTTCGACAGGTTAATACCCTGCGCTGCGGTTGCTTCGCAGGAATAATACCCCCCGGAGAAAACTCCATATATTGGGGATCAGGAAGATGGTTCGTAACATCGTACCCCAATTTTTTATCTTGAAAATCAAATAGCGGCCAGATGGGGTTCGGAAAAACCGGATGGTAATCAGAAAAGGCTGCCATTGATTTAACTCCTATAAGCAAATGACAAAACGACTATAATTACATCAATTGCTGATTGAATCCGCGGAAGAACTCTCTCTCATAATACAGAGGTTCAAGGCACTGAAAAGGCCGAGATATAGAAGGTTTCTCTTTCGGGCACATGCTATATTAAAGCAGGGCCCGCTTGACTGCAAGGCTGGCAAATATTACAGTGTTGTACTTTATATCACTCATCAGTTTACCTGTATACATTAATACAGGAGGAAAGAATGGGTTCACTGTATAAGTACTTTGTTAGAGTTTCATCTCTAGTTTTGATATCTTCACGATTCATTTAGGTTTAGCGACATTCATCATTTTTTTTTTTCCAATTTAAAAATAGGATAGAAATTGTTGAAATGGTAATTTTAAGCTGTTGGAACTGTATAAATTGAATGTTTGGAACTTAAATCATTTTTACAATTAAAATTATATAATTTAAATAATAAAAATCACAATTTCAACAACAAATAGAATTCAAATTCAACAAAAATCTCAAAAAATTTAAATCAAATTCCGACCAAAAAAATCAAACAAAAATCTCAAAAAATGCAAATCAAATTCCGACCAAAAAAATTGCGAATCTTCTAGTAGGTATTCCGCTTTAAGTTGTAGTACTAGTAGGTATTTGGCACATTGTTTTGGACAATTGATAAACACTTAATAAATAGTGGTTCAGTACTAAATGTTATATATTCCATTATATTTACTTTAATGCCGAGTATCGCATAGTTACCCAATTTTATGTACCGAGTTGAATGACAACACTACCTCACTGCCACGAGCCAGTACTTTTCTTTTTTATCTTTTTTAAAAACCCACGCTGGGTACCTACCTCATATTTCCCCCAAATTTTATACAATAGTTACTTGAGAAGTACAAGTAAACATGCAAATGAAATTGCCGACTGACATCTGGCATGTACTATTGTTAAAACTTATCCTCTGGATACTATAATTGCAGGGAAGTCGCTTTGAGTATCTGTGCCTGTCTGAGCGCGATCGAAGCGCACTTATCCTGATCTACGAGGAAATAGCAAGTCACAATGACAATGTAGTATTTATCATGTGGTGTCATGTTTCTAGTCACTTAACATCCCTTGGAATGTGCAAAAGCAAAATTGTTGGGGAGTTGGAACATGGTATTACCATGGCGAACAATAAGTCTATTGCAACTGTATTAAATAGTTTATAACATCTACTAGAAAATATTGCAAGTCACAATGATAATGTAGTATTTATCATGTGACATAATATTTCCAGTCACATAACATCCCTTTGCAAGTTACAATGATAATGTACTATTTATCATGTGAAGTAATGTTTCGAGTCACATAACAACCCT
Organism: Larix kaempferi; assembly: GCA_027924585.1. Taxonomy (NCBI): domain Eukaryota; kingdom Viridiplantae; phylum Streptophyta; class Pinopsida; order Pinales; family Pinaceae; genus Larix; species Larix kaempferi. The sequence goes on along the minus strand of BSBM01000767.1, from coordinate 13,358,221 downwards.
TGGAATGTGTGAAAGCAAAAAAGTGAAATTGCTTGGCAGTTGGAATCTGGCAACACCACCACTAACACTACCGGTCAACAGTACTGACTTACAAATCAAGCAGAGCTGTTTCATTTTACAATCTTCTGATCATGCCGAGTCGCCGACATACAAATCAAGCAGAGGCTTCGACTTTGATATAACGTGATATTCGTGGTATTCATATAAATTTCCATGATATTCGATTATAGCGTGGTATTCATACTGGCTGATCCCGTAATTCTGTTTTCCGCCTTTGTCATTTTATATGAAATCTGGCCCACAGCTTTCAAAAGCTTTCAATTTTGTGCAGAAATCTGGCTAATTACTGCAACTGGCGTACCCTGACGCTACAGAATAGGCATCGGTAGAATCGTTCTTCTTTGAGAAAGTTTGAATAGAAAAGTCTACCAGACAACAATTAACTCGCTGGACTGCGCGTTGATCCCGGATTCTCAACCTGGATGCATGCAAAAGGACTTAAACCAATAAAAGATAAATTACCGACGTAAGTCAAAATTTTCAAAGGTTCGCAATAAGGAGTTTTAATGGACTACGTAACTCACACCGACCATCCGAATTTGCGACACCGCGTAACTCACACCGACCAATGCAGGTTTTAACTCCTGTTCCCGCTCAAGCTCCAAATTCATAATATCAAATCATAGTAGTTGGCAATAAATTAGTATATTTAATTTATTGTTAATGTCCATTAAAATGTCAAAATTGTTCGAAGGATGGAAAACGATACAATGTAAAGAAGATAAAAAGCATTTGAAAATAGCCAACTCCATATGATAAAGAACAAATGAGAAAGTTTATGAAGATGGAGCATGTTGTGCTATAGAGGCATTTCTAACACTTTAAAATTGTTTGATGGCATAGGGTCAAGAGACTCAAAACCACCTTATAAGTCTACCATGGGAGCTTGGAAGTAGGCCATCGAACTTTTTCTTACTAATGAGAGATCATTGAGAAAAGGAACTCATTAACGTGTTGCTTGTCATAGTGGAGAACTTATGTGACCAAAAGTAGGCGCACGGTTGGGTGGGAATAGAGGGTCACCAAGGAAGATCACGATGACAAACTTTGCATGCTATATAGATAAATGGAGTGGTGAGCCTTCCATGCTTCCTTTATAAGACTTGAGGTTGCCTTTTGTGCATGATTCGGATATGCGGACCCAAGAGAGATGAACCATCTCTTAGTCATTAAGCATTGCCTATGATGGACTTGATTAGGTGCATTTCAACACAATCATTGGGCACACTTGTAGCAAACACACTTGTGATGAGTAGACTTGTGGACACACATCCAACGGGTGCATATATGGTGGGTGCACCTACAACAAATACTTGTGATGGGAAACATTGTAGGCATACATGTGATGGGAAAATATGAGATGGGTGCAACTAGGATGAATGCATTTGTAGGCGCATGAGCACCGTGCATACTTTTGATAGGAACATTTGTGGACATGGATGACTAAAGGACGAGAGTCTCCAAAGGAAGAAAATTTTGATGATTGCACTTGGGTCCACCTTAAAAGAAAATGATTTGCAAGAGCTTGGAAAGACTCATATATATAGGAATATGCCTCATTGTAATAAGACAATTAATTCAAGCAAGCATTCAAGTGCAAAGTGTTATGCAATTTTGTTAAGTATGGGGGTTGGGACAGTAGAGAAACTTTTCACTAACTAGGTGAAAAGGATAAGTGAAAAACACTCGTAGGAGGTGGGCATGTGGTTGATTTAAAGGTTGGATTGATAATTCTAGGGAAATCCAAGGGAGGCTTGACGTGGGAATAACAAATGAATTTATATTCCCACTAGCATTTTAACCAAATTGATTGGAACATGGGGAGAGAAGAGGAGTACCAGACATATTCCTAGGATCACTAAAGGGTCAGTGGTGCTAGTGAAAGTGGTGATCTGAGATGCGATGAGCTTGAATCCATTGATGATATGAAATGGATCAATATGCAATTTGTCATCTATTTTGGTGCTTTTGGGGTGAAAATATTGGATGAATTGGCTTGCAGGCCCATTTTAGGAGCATATCTCACTTTGTAGATTTGGGGTCCAGAACCTTTTGGGGCCTATTTGAGGGCTTAAATGATTTTTTATTTGGTTCAAAATTTCATCACTCAAGATATGTCACTTGATGTTATTCTACACACCAATACCTTTCAAACGGTGCAAGAATCACCTCAATCTGAGTTTGTATGAGGAAGTTATGCCTCTCGCAAGTTGACCTATGTAGTTGACCACCATGATACTGATTGGATTCCATGTTAGATCTCATTTATCACACATGCAGAGCCAGTCATGTGTGGAATTTCCAGAGCATTCTAGAAGTTCTAAAACCTTAAACCTGATTGGAAATTGAGACATGCAAAAACCCTAAAATTAACCCTAGATGGCTACCATACTATGTAAATATATGGTCGTTATCAGAAGAAAGGGTTCCATTCTTATGATGTTATTGTATTGTTCCATAGTTGAGTGGATATTAGAGTAGAACATAGGAAATATGAGATCTTGTAATAGCCATACCGGTAGCAAAGTATTAGGTTACTCCATAGAGAGTACATTTTCCTCTGTATTTGCATTCTATATAAAAGAGCAAGGCATGGTCCTCATTTATGGCTAGGTTTTTCCCCATAGTGGGTTTTCCCAAGGTAAATATTGTGTTGATTGCATGGATTGTGTGTTTCTTTGCTCTAGTTAGTTTTCTTTCAGTTTCAATTATTTAGTATTCAGTGGAAATAAGCTAATAAAAGGAACTAAGTTGTAAGATCTATTGTGATGAACTGTTCCAATGAAATATCCATGTCAGTTTACAAATCACTTGATCCTAAGTGAAAACTAGGGTAGGGACGAGGTTGTGTGTTTCTCAGACAAGGGTTGAGGTTTATTTGAGTTTTTATTTAATGGATATAATAGTTAAGGATTAATATTTTTATTGGTTAAGGGTCATAGTAGTTAATGATTACAAGGGATAATGATATTGGTAAGATATCGTAAGGTTATAATGGATATATTATGTACATTAATAATAAGTATTGCTAAGAGTTAGTGATTAGGAGTTACATGACTTAAGGGTTCCGGTGGTTATCCCCTGTAATATTCACTAATTTATAGCTTCCGTGTGTTAGAAATTATAGTTATTGTGTGTTATTAGGGTTAACATTGATAATGGATTGGAAATATGAGGGTACAAGTTATAAGAGTCAAGGGTTTGGATTTATTGGCTTATAAGGGTTAATGATTGTGGCTTGTTTGGGTCAATGGCTAGTAAGGGCTTATGGCTAAGGCTTCTCAAGTATTAGAGCTTATATAAGTTAAGGGTTAGGTATTTAGGATTAAGGGTTATAATATTTAGGTATCATTTTGGGATTATACTGGTTAGGGGTATGGATAATATGGATGATAGGTTAGGGACTCTATGGGTTAGGTGTTTTAGGTGCTTAGGCTTAATGGATAGTAGTGTCTAGGATTTATACATGTTATAAAGGATTAGGTGTTTCAGGTGAGGAGTTAAGGTTTACATGCATTAGTTATTAGAAGGGTTAAGAGTTATGGGTTATATAAGTTATAATGTTTAGGGGTTAATTTTTATTTGACTAGGCAATTTAGAGGTTAGGATTAGGTGGTTAGGATTATAGGGATTAAGGGGTATTTAAGTGTCAGGGAATGGGGGATATATCATTATGTGTTAGGATTTAGGATTTTTAGGGGCTATACTAGTTTAGGATTATAGTGGGACAAGAGTTATAATGGCTAGTTGTACTAGGGACTATGGATTGCAATGGCTAGGGACTAATGGTCAAGCTTTTGGTGATTGAGATAGAGGAGTCATGGATTTATGGTTATAAGGATGAATATTTATATGTACAAGAGGATAATTCAAGTTAGCCAATTTTGTGTGGTAATATATACATATTATAATATTTGTGGGTTATAAGGGTCACTAGATAGGAATTATAATGATTAGGGGTTATAGGGCATATTGGTGATAAGGGTTAGATGTCAATGGTTATGTAACCATACCTAGGATTGAAGACATTAGAATGGCCACACCCATATTCATACTTGGAATCAAGGCTCGCCTCAGGAAATCCTATGTGATGGCTTTAGGTGTTATTCATGGAAATGGATGACTAAGTCTCCTAACCCTTGTGGTTAAGGAGAGAAGAGAGGGGTGAGGGAGGGAGTAGGGATTAGGAAGAGTGGAAGAAAGGGGGGGGATTGGATGGATAGGAAGGGAGAGGGGGGGGTGGGGTTATAGAGAGGGAGAGGGGGTTTAGGAAGAGAGAGAGAAAAAAGGAAGGTCTTAATGAACATGTGCATGCAGCAATGTGTGTGCGCAACAAGACATGCACGCAACAACGTGTGCGTGCAACTACATGTGTTTGCTAGTACGCATGCGCACATTTGCATGCATGCGTGTTTAGATTCAATTTTTTTTGGCACCCTTGTAGGTTTGGTACTAGATTTGGATTTCAAAACCTTGAGGATCTGTCTGAGTTATGGTAGAACAAACCAATTTCTGTAACCTCATGTTTCTCACGCTTAGTTCCGCATATGCTCCACTTGTGCACTAGTGATGAAATTGCACACACTTGTCGAGCTCATTGTGTAGATTCTAACTATATATTTTTTGAATAAATATGTTATTGTTTCTATTTTTAATTCATTTTTAATTGCACTCATATCAAATTTGTAAAAAAACATAGTTTGTTTATTTGGGCTATAACTTTTGATTGGCTTACATATTTTGAAAATGGAAAAGAACTCGCACAAGAGTACAACAATACCTACAAGATAAAAAAAAAAAAAGTTGTTTGATTATGTTAAGAGCATGATATGGTGTACCAATGCTCAACCTTGTCGTTTTACAACTTCACTGACTTTCGTAATTTAAAAAAAAATATAACATTAAATTTTAAAATTTTGGAAAAATAGCCTTGCACAAGATCCGTCTATTTCCCACGTGTCTACATATTTTTTTCCTCATAATTTGAAAATTTACATAACAAACCGGTGGGCCAATGCGAACATATGCAGTATGTTTTAGAGAGAAAATAACATATCGGCCTTAGAATAATGACATTTTTGGGTGGTTATACCACTTTTCTATAAATAAAATTTAAATATTCTAGAAGGTGATATGTTTCTACGTTTCATCTTTTTACTAAAAAGTTTTTTAGGTACTTCTAATCATTCATTTTAATGATTAGATGTTTTTTTTCTAGCATGCCATTGCAACTAACGTGTCATAACTGGGTATCATTACCTTGCACCAGCCCATATATATATAGGTCACCATCCAATTTCCTTATTTGCAAAACGCTATTATCCAAAGGATATATGAATATATAACAAAAAGAAAAGGAGTCTTTAGACATTTTCTTTAATTGAAAACTTCATCCTACTTTCACGTTTATCTACATAAATATATATTCGTGTTTTCTTTAAAGTTAGTCTTTATTACTCGCTGAACCAGATGATAATTATGTCAGTCTCGGTTTGTTCGCTAAGGGAAGATAACCCAAGGAAATGCAATGATTATCAATGGAATAATAAATGCACAGTCGATACAACGGATTTGGGTCAATCAGAATGGTCATGGATTGAATATCCAGATCATGGTAGGTATGTAAAGGGTATGGGTATCTGTTTACACCAATAATAATAAATAAAATCTTCGAAGGATAACACCCACAATCAACGTGGAGTTTCATCGACATAGACATTAGTGTAACAAGTAGTGGAGATATAACATTGCCCAAATCTCATCGAGGACGAAGAAAACAACTAACAGTTACATGAAAGAAAATACTGAACATTCAACTGGGTCTACATTGAATTAGAGATGCCTTTGGTCAACTACATAGAAAAACAATGAAACTACTCAGTCATAAAGATATCACGGGTGGATCTATCTCATATCAGAGCTGTCAAGTATGGAAACATGAAGACTAGGGAATGCAATGATTGTTTTGCTTGATCATGCATCAAGCATCGATCTTCAGAGAGAATCAACATGAAATTCCAACCTCACTGCAATCCAAAAATGGTAATAGTTTTTAACAACAACCAACAGACCGAAAGTATAACCATACTTTTTGAAGCAGTCAATGGATCGAATTCGGAATGGGTTAAGCATAAGTTAAATTATTTCTTCGACTTATATATATTCACTCGATACCATATATTGAAATAGAGGCATTTGTATAACATTAGCAGAGATATCAACCCTATTTATAGCTTATAAAAATTCTGTGAACATGTAACCTCCCCAACCCCTCCATTGCTTTTAGAGGTGGTGAGAGACCCTCAGAGACTGCTTTTTTTTTTATTCTTTGTCTTCCAATTTTACACACAGACGCAATGGTCATCGATCCACAATACGCATTGTGGGATTCGGAATTTGGAATCCCCAAAATAATCCTTCCGACAATTTCTCTTTCGCATCATGCACTCCGCATTGTGGAATGCGGCAATGCGGAAGCCCAAATTCAATCCTCTAGAAAATTTATCCTTCTGCATTCCGCAATCCACATTGTGGAATGCGGGGATGCCGAAGTCCAATTCCAATTACTAGATATTTCCCTCCTTCCTCATTCTGCAATTCTGCATTGCAGAACTCGGAAATGCAGAAGTCCAAATCCAACGTTATTTGCCAATGTCCGCAATATTGTAGAAGCACCTCCTATGCTCCTGCAAAATTTCCAGGGGCATAACTCCTTTATCCTTAAGCCAAATTGGGCAAGGCTGGTACCGTTGGAAAAATCTTGGAGAACTCTATTGACTAGTGTAATTCTCTGGCCAATTGAGGTCTCTACCCTTGTCATTTTCCAAATGGATTTATTGACCGATAACCTCCTCGAGGTTCCTTTAACCTTCTTCAAGAACTTTGTTTGTCTTCTACCATGAATCCATCTCTTTCCCATGTATAGGTGAATCCATACACTCCATATTTCCTCTTTCATCACTCTATAACAACTCTACTCCATTCTTGCATGCCTCTCCCCCTTCATATGATCTACAGGTATCCATTCCTTTCTCAAATCCTGGCTGGAGTACCCTTTTGCATTCACCAAACTTAGCCCTAAATCATCCAGGAGAAATCTAAGGACATTACACCAAAGGAAAATGTAATTATGCAGTAGTTTAATAAGCCATTCACATATGTAGATTCATGCATCAAGGAACACATGAATATGAAACCTTATACACACACATAGATTGGAATCAGTCCATTTATTTTAGGCAAATTGATGATATAACATGTAGGGACTTATCCCTATTCCCTAAGCCTACATCCATATGAGTTCTATCATCATATAAAGATGCAAAGGTCCAGAGATAAGGCAAGGAAATGCACAACAAAATGAATAGAATTCCTAAGCATACAGACCTATTTATCAATGGATCGTTCACCTAACAAATAGATGCAAGCACATACTTAACAACCATAGTTGAAAGCAACATCATCAACATACAATATTTCATGAATTCATCCATCAAATACATACACCACAGAATGAAACCCACTACAAGGACAATCGGCCCTATCACCCATCTGGGTCAAAGCATACATTCAGACATAAATAAACATAAATAAACAAGTCTAGAATAGGCATCCTTCAAGGCATACTGAACACTTATCTTTTGCATAAAAACTCCAAGTAAACTGGCTATGGACTGCAACATTCCAACCCAGCCATAGGTCTCTGCCCAGCCTATATTAATTCAACTCTTAGAGACCACCCCCGATTCGGGGCTATGTATCCACTAAGAAGGGTTAAATGGGTTCTATCATAGTTAGGGCTCCACCCTTGTCCTAAACCAATATACAGTTAGTTATCAAGCATATCCACCTTCCATGTAGCCTTATGCTCTATTATGCCAGTTGGAACCCTCTCAGAGTTGCGACTAAAGCTCTGTCTCGTAGATTATTTTCCTATTATTAGATCTAGATGCTCTCATGGGTTCTCTAAGCTATTCATTCTCTGCAACCTATCCCTAGGATCGGTCCCTTGGATTTCTTCCTTGAATTACTTCCCATGTAAGGTATCTATGGCTCTCAGCTCTATAACTTCGACTCACACAGAAACCACAATTTCTCCTTCTTCCCCACGGCTTGCTCTACCATGAGTGATGAATGAAGTTACGATCCATAATGGCATAGCACACAGGGTTCCCGAGATTCCCAGGTGATGGAATAGCTTCCAAGTCGAGTAGGAAAAAGCCCCCGAATCTCATGGAGGTTCCCCCCTTTATCCCCCTTCCTCCACCAACCTTTGATCCCCACCTTCTGCAACTGAATTCCATGCCGGTATGGGGAGTCAAATTGGTTTTTCTTGCACAAGTGAAAGCATGGTTCCCATCCCATAACCCTCTCACCTCTCCCTAGTGGATACACATAGCGCCCTCATTTAGTTGTAGCCATAGCCAACCCTTGGTATTTGATTTACATGGGATGATTTACATCCTTTACATTTTCCATGTATTACTAGCACATGGTTACCAAAATATCAAATACTTTTCTTTTAACTAAAACTTGGACATCCTCTAGTGGGGCCTTGGCCTTGAGCTCCACACCAGGGAGAACACACACATTACATGCATACCATATTTATATTACAAGCCAATACAACCTAAGGGTCAAAATAGTGGTATTACAATTCTCTCACCCTTAGAAAAACACCATCCTTGGTGTTCCAATACTTAGGGGTACATTTATAGTTTATTCATGCCCAACATTTAAAAAAAAAGGGTTGTAGATCTTCCCCTACATTGCATCCCTCACTTGGAAATTTTAGGACCAATTCCTTTGTCTTCCACAAGCTACTCCAATTGGCTTTGATCTTCCAGTTGATCCATAAGCATGGAAACTCTGTGGATGCTATCCTTCTTGCTGCTCCTTGTTGGACAGTTGCGAAGGCAATGATTTCCTCCACATTTCCAACATTTCAGTGGCTTCTTTATTCTTTCCTGCTCAATTTACTTTGAGTCTTCTCACATGGTACATTTCTTAATGGGATGATTGGATGAATGCTTCTTCATTGATCCACTTTCCTTCCCACTATTGATGTGTTCCAGAATTATTTCTACCTTCCTTTGCAGACAAAACGAGTCTTGCAAATCCTTGTGGTTCATCTCATTCTACTGCCTCTGTAGCTTAATCATATCTCCAAGATTTTATTGGGTCTTGGAAATTTTTTGCAGAAGGTTTCCGACCAATTCCAGCAGTCTTTGGTCTACTTCCATGGCCAATGTACAAAACAACCCACTCTTTGCTTTTTAGTACCACTGCTTTTTTTTAAAAAGCTGCAACCAATTAACTTCAATTTCTCACCTATGAAATACATCATTGCAATTCTGTTAGGCCAAGCATAACATAACATTAAAATCAGTCAATTAATTTCCCAATTGACATGAAATCCCATGCCTTGTCCATGATGAATGCATGAATGAGTTCATGCTTTCCGAACATGTACATGAACTCATTCATGTTCCTCCTTTCACAAGTAATTCACTATCTCAACATTCGCAATTATTTCAAGCAATTAACACAATCATTTTCAGTTATAATATGCATTCAGCAATTCTTTGTTTTCTAATTGCATTAATAAAAATGGAAATAGAAGAGTAAGAGTTTTTTTTTCTCTTAGTCTTGTTCCTAATTTGGGGCCACACAACCCCTGTGGTTTCAAGCTCCTTAGCTCTTTCACTTCAATGTGAATGCTTGACTTTGTTAGGAACCCATGTCAACCCTTCTCTTTACTTTGTTAGTATATTGTTGTTGGACGAATATGATTTGTAAGTCGTCCCGTAGTATTTGTTGATCCATAGTTTGTATTAGCTAATGGTATTGACCCATAGTATTAGACGCATATGCTTTGTAAGTCGTCCCGTAGTATTATATGTTCCATGGTATTGAACCATAGTATTGGGCATAGACTTAGTATATAAGTGTGTTTTGATGCCAATGAAGGTACCGTGAAGTTATTTGTATTGAGCATGCTCAAAGGAGAATGCCCCCTCAAAGTGGTCTGCGATCAATAAAGCGATTCTGAATTCTATTATTTCTGCTATCTCGTGTATTTTCATTAATTAATTGTTGCAGGTTCTTCACATCTGGTATGAGAGCACTTTCTTGGGCTCGTTAAGTGGAATTTCTGCCAAAAATGTTTTTTGCATCTATTGCAGGTTTGGATATGGGAATAAGTCATATTTGCTTAAATGTTGGAAGTACTTGGGCATAATCCCTAAAACTCATTGTGAGGAGTACCACAAGAACCCCGAAGTAGCTAGCCCATTGAGAGGACTTGCCAGCGAAAATGGTAATGACCCCTACCTAATTGACTAGTTCCCACTCGTGAGGTAAACCAAGAGCTGTCGTTTGTGGCAAAACGGTTATCAGTTTTACCTGAGTCGTGGAGTGAGGGGTACTACCCCAATACGCAAGCCGTCTGACAGCATTGGTGGCCGAGTGAAACCCCTGAACTGTTAGGAAGCCGACCATACCTGGGGTCCATATCTATTTTTAGCTGAACTGTTTCCGATCACTTCGGCGTTGTTTCAGATCCAGCCATTTTCGATCCATTCCGAGCCATTTCAGATCCATTCTGGAAACAAAAAAAATAAAAATAAAAATAAAACCTGCTTTTTTCTCCATATCTCCTTTGTTTTGACTTTGTTTCCCCTGAACCTTCATTAACACCCTTGCAATACCATTCTGCATATTTTATTCCTGAGTACCCTATCCCAAATTCCACTTCCCAAAACCAAAAATCTCACAATTGTTTATTTTTAGGGTTTTCCATAACTTCTTCGATTTTCACCCAATTACCTTCAAATTTTGCCACCGTGTTCATTCCCTATTTCTACTTCTTTGTCCCTCTTTGACAAATTTTTGCATTCTTTCACCCCACTTCTGAACTCCTCATTTTTTGCTTCCCTGTTCATTCAAAATTGTCCAAAACCTAGTCAAACCCCAATTACCCATCAGAGTTTTTCCCAAATCCAAATTTCCCTTTTCTAAATAAGCTTCAGTTTTTGTTTTTTTATCCATTCACACAAAAAAAACTCATGGTTATGGTTGTCACCCATGGAGGAGCACAAGTCATGGAGGAAGAATTTGCAACCCTCAAAACCAAACTCCAAGATTTGGATGAAAAATTTCTCAGCCTCCATCTTCAACATTCAGTCATGAACACAGGGTTCTCTTCTTCTAGCAATTTTCATGGGCCGAAGCTTGATTTTCTTCGCTTCAATGGTAATGATTTGACTGGATGGATATACCGGGAAGAACAATATTTCAGTCTACATAATACTTTTGATGTCCAAAAAGTTCCACTTGCTTCCTTTCATTTGGAACATAAGGACCTTCAATGGTACCATTGGTACATCAATGTTCATGACGAGCCAAAATTGACAGATTTTTGCCAACTCCTTTTGCAATGATTTGGTCCTAGTGCTTTTGATGACTTCACAAGAGCACTCACTAAACTTCACCAATTTGGAACTATGAGAGAGTATTAGACATAATTTGATAAACTAGCCAATCACACAGAAGGATTTTTTGATGAATTCTATAGAAGTTATTTTATCAGTGTTCTTAACGATGAAATCCGCTCAGAGGTTAAAATTTTCTGTTCCAATAAAATGATGGAAGTCCTAGGGTTGGCTAATTTGGCGGAGGACAAGATCACAACCCAACAGCGCTCCAAATCCACTTTTGTTCCATTCAGAAATATGGTTTCCCAACATGACCTCCCATCACGCCAGCACCTCGCACCACTCCTATCAAGCATTTGTTTGAAGCAGAGATGTGGGCACGTAGCAAAAAAGAGCTTTGTTATAGATGTGATGAGAAATTCACTCGGGGACATAGATGTGTTGAGAAACAACTCTATCTCTTAGATGTGGATTCTCCACCTGCCTCTGAACTTTGTGTAGAAGCTCCAGATACACTAGATGATTAGGTTGAGATTCAGCAGCTGCCTGTTGAACTTCCGTCTCCGGATGACCACCCAAAGATATCTCTCCATGATTTAGCCAGAGTCACCACCCAACAAACAATGCGGGTCAGGGGTTACTTCAAGAAGATCCCTCTTACCATACTCATTGATTCTAGTAGCACTCATAATTTCATTAACCGTCGGATCGCCAAATAGGATGATTGTTTTGTCCATCCTTTCTCCAAATTTGAAGTCATGATTGCCAATGGGGGCACCTTACCTTGCAAGGGGAAGTGTCACAATGTGCGTATCTCTCTGGAAGATTATAACCCACGCTCTGACATGTTTTCCTTGCATTAGAGGAAGTTTCAATTTAAAATGGGCCTTCCAAAAATAATACAAATTCCATGTCATCATGTATTAGCCAATCAAAATGCTTTAAAATTCAAAAAGGGAGTACCTAAGAAAATTGGAGGGAAAAAATAAAAACTACTTTTTTGGATCATATTTTCAACTTATCTCCTTGTAGGTTTACTCAAATTTCAAATGGGAGGACTCGTTGGATGCAAAATTAAATTATGCATCCAACGAGTACCCATGTTGCATACTTTTGACAACATCCACACCATGAAAAATCACAAATCCATTAAAAAACGTGTTTTCTCTCATTAGAAACATGTTTTTTAATGTATTTTCAATTTTTCACAGTGTGGATGTTGTTAAAAGTATGCAACATAGATACTCGTTGGATGCATAATTTATTTATGCATCCAATGAGTCCTCCTGCTTGAAATTTGAGTAAACCTACAAGGAGATAAGTTGAAAATACAATCCAAAAAAGTAGTTTTTTTACTCTCTCTCTCTACCATTATTTTATTATTTTCCTTAAGAGGCCAATTTTTTACCCAAATTTCCTTTAATGTCCTTAGGTGGATGTTATGTGGTTTTGGGCGTTAAATGGTTATGCACACTTGGCCCCATCTTATGGGATTTTGCTGAACTTTGGATGCAATTTTCAGTCAATGGGAAACATCACACATTTACGCGCTTACAACCAGGGTCTCTCTGCATCATCAGTTCACATCGTCTGGAAAAGATCCTTAAGAAGAATTCACATGGTGTCATTGCTCAGCTCCATTCCATTCATATGAACCCATCAACGGTCTCCACTACTTCCTTGGATAGATATGTAGGTGTCTTTGCTGAACCAATGGGCTTGCGACCCTCAAGATCTCTTTCCGGTAAGAATTTAGCCGCATCTACATCTGAGAAGGAAATGATGGCTATTTTGCATGCAGTACCGAAGTGGCATCCATACCTATTAGGGAATTATTTATGCATCAAGATTGATCACCAGAGTTTGGAACATTTCCTGGAACAACGGGTCTCCTCCTCAGCACACCTGAAATGGATTATCCAACTCCTGGGTTATGCCTATGCGATCACTTATAAGAAGGGTAAGGACAATTTGGTGGAAGATGCTCCTTCTCGCACATTGGATGACCCAGTTTCTCTTACAGCTATTTCTCTGCTTGTTCCAAATTGGTTGCAATCTATTCAATAGAGCTATCTCTTCTATGAACTCCATGCTTCTCCATTGGCAGGGCACTTTGGGTTCCTCAAAACGTATGACCGAGAGCAATGTAACTTCTTTTGGCCGGGACTGAAAATGACAATTCAACATATGGTGGTTGACTGTCATACTTTCCAGATCAATAAGGGTGAACCGACATTCCTTTCGGGACTTCTCGAACCCTTGCCTATCCCTACATAGATTTTGACAACTATTTCTATGGATTTACTCGAAGCACTCCGTTGGTACAATACCACATCTAAAATGACACCATATAAAGCAATCTATGGACAGGAATCGCCATTTATTCTTCCATACACCCTGAGCAATTCCCCAGTTCAGGCAATTGACTCGATTCTTTGAAACCGCAATCAGATTCTTCTCATTTTGCATGACAATATTCACATGGCAAGAATTCGAATAAAACAACAAGCCGATCAACACCATTCTGAGCGCACTTTTCAAGCAGGTGATATGGTTCTTCTTCATCTATAGCCTTCCAAGCAATCCTCCTTGAAACTCAAAAGGCATTAGCTTCTCTCTCAATCTATCGTGTAGGTATTAATTCAGTGGCACAGAATGCAACCCAAGGATGCTACAGGGGAACCACTCCTTCAGATTCCGCATCTAAAGCTTTTAGGACAAAGCTTTTTCTAAGGGAGAGGGGATGTTAGGAACCCATTTCAACCATTCTATTTACTTTGTTAGTATATTGTTGTTGGACGCATATGCTTTGTAAGTCGTCCCGTAGTATTTGTTGATCCATAGTTTGTATTAGCCCATGGTATTGACCCATAGTATTGGACGCATATGCTTTGTAAGTCATCTTGTAGTATTATATGTTCCATGGTATTGAGCCATAGTATTGGGCATAGACTTAGTGTATAAGTGTTTTTTTAGGCCAATGAAGGTACCATGAAGTTATTTGTATTGAGCTTTCTCAAAGGAGGTTTCCCCTTCAAAGTGGCCTGCGATCAATAAAGCGATTCTGAGTTTTGTTATTTCTGTTATCTCGTGTATTTTCAATAATTAATTGTTGCAGGTTCTTCACATAATTTCCTTCTTGGCTTACGACACTTACTATCTATGGTATGTCCAAGACCTCTCAACCATGGAACCCTTCCACATGGTTTGTCTACCATATTGTTGGCTGCTAGGACCCACACAAGTCCACTAGCACCATCATGCATTGCTGCTCATGCCCAGCTTTTTAGGACAGTCACATCTCCACATGCATCCTTAGGATGCCTTCATAGTTCTTGCTTTCTGCAATGACCAAGGTCTCCAACAAGAACATATGTGTATCGGCTTGGTTGTCATAAGACTTGTTTACGAAATTTTCATTATTCAAAAATAAGAAATGAATAATATTGAATACTTATCTGTATTAGACATTTCCTCTCTTCTCCACAGGATCCATGTTTGCTTCACAAGCCTTGGATCACCTGTGAAATGGATGATGGATAGCACACAGGTTACTCCACAACCTCCAAATATTAAATTCCAATCCATTACTTGGATTGGTTTTACTAAGTATTGGTGGTGCCAAACCAATCCCCTACCTGGTTTTTCCTATCCATTGCCAATCTAGCACATCCGTTTGGGTCCTCAACCAATGGAAGGAAACTGCACCACGACCATTTATAGGTCAAGGCTCTACTACAGATACATAGGATTATAACAACCTTCCACACACAAAACAACTCTTCATGCTCACCACAACTCCTTCATCAATACCTCCACAACCTCCACAACATCCAAGTAACCAATGCCAAGCTAGTACACCGACTGGGATTATTAGGCATGCAAAAAACCTTCACTTTGCTTATTTAGTGTCCAGCACCAAATTGCATCTGTTCAAGCTGACAATACAATATGGATAAACAAGCTCATCAGTATTGCTGCTCTAAAACTGTAAACATGTTTCATAACATTCACTATCAAATATTGAAACACCATGAATGCGTTCATTCCATTAAGGTGTAGTCAATATTGAAAACCCTAACATAACTCATCACCAGAAAGGTGTGCATCCCTAACTGATGTGAACTATGCATGTCCTAATCATACTTCAAGTAGTCTAAGATAATATAATAAAATAGAACATGCTCTACATATTAATTCCAATAGCTAGTCATATATCTATTTCAGCTAAAGTTATAGAACACTTATCCATTTTTTCAATGTATTCTTTATTCATTTTGGAATAATGGGGATCCCTTCTCTAAGTCAATAGTCCCTCGGTTTTCCACCCCAATATTTCACGCTCCATAACCCACATATGCCATATTGGCATGATTTTACCATCTCACTCACATCATTTACCACGATGCAGTGTAGATGAGACATCCTCATACTGTTTGAATTTTGCAAGTGGAACCACTCTTCTCATTGGGGTTTTATGCTTGCTACCATAAAATGAACACCCACTACTTACAACATGTCCTCCTGACACAGGTCTATACAAGCCAACAGTGATTAGCAATCATCAACAATTTTCAAATTTGAAATTTACAAGTCTAAAATGGACAATCTGTTCTGTACATAAACTAATTTTACAACCATGAGATCATTCTTATGAGGTTTGACTCTTGCACATGGTATATTTCCATCCTTCGTCATGGACTTACCCCCTTGCCATGTCCAAAACAATCTACCCGAAATTTGAAACTCAAATCAGTCAAACACTTTGTAAGTCTTTCATGCACATAATATTTTTATTGCTGCCACAGTCACTGAAGTGTTTTCTAGACTTACAATGCTCAATAATTCAAGCACTTTCAGCTGATAACATCTTATTACAACAAAATGTCTAGGTGCATTTTATATGCATTTTTATCATAATAAAATTTAAAAGACACCATCACATTAATTATGTAATTTAATAAACTTTCAATACCCATTACTTCCCAACCATATCAGTTTATGCAACTTTGTCCTTCCACAGAGCTTTCTGGCATCCCTCTCATCATAACTGCGTCGATCTAGTCCTTCCCGCATTCATAGCAACTCATGAAATGATCTCATAATTACCACTAATTCATCATTTCCACAGTTATCCGATTGCAATGAACACATGCATAACACCACCATGCATTCACACAATGCATCTCACATGTGCACACATACCCATGCATGCACATTTACAATATTCACATAATGCTTTAAGGTGCATTCACTTCATGCAACCACATATTTACAAAATCTTCGAATGCAAACCTACCATTCCAAACACATATGGCCCTAATCATGACTGTCTCACTTAGCATGCACTACCATACATGACCATGGGTCCTTGCTTGGTTATTAAACTCATAACCAACATATGCAAATGGCATGATGTAATTCCATATGAATGCATTCTAACATTTAAACAGTCACATCGTAGAAGGTCCCTTTCCCTTACTAAGCATTACCTTACCATGCCATGGTGGTATGGCATTCACTTCAAGTGCATTCAACCATTCATGCATACCATTCTAGGGTTACACAATAAGGTTTAAGGGATTCTTACCCAATCCCCTTCAACACTTGTACCATTTGCACAAAGAGAACATACCTGCATGACTCCCATTGGCATCTTTGGGGTTACCTCATCAATTTGGCCTCTTACCAGGGACTACACAGCCCTTCCATCAATTTCTCATGATCACAGATTGTTGCCCTAACCTTTCTCATAAGGTTGTTGGGAACATGTAACAACATCATCAATATATTTAGCCATGCTTTCTATTGTCTTTGGTCCTACACAAATACCAACATTAGTAGTGATTAACAACCACCATATTTAACCTAAGTGGTTCATTGCATATGAACATCTTCACTAGTTCTACCAACATACCACATCATACACATACACAACTTATTCCCATGCAATATGCAATACCTAACAACATGCCCACTAGTGTTCTGTGCATAAAGCTCACAAAACATAAATATAAGAACATGGTGGGGTCAAAGAGTTCTCCCTTTCTAATCATCAAAGAGTTCTCCCTTTCTAATCTTGGCCCCATTCTCATGATGTAACAGAAATGGTGTCATGTCCCCCATTTTGACCCTTGTAATATTTGGGCTATAATGTAAATATTGTATACATATTTTGTATGATTCCTAGCGTGGAGCTCAAGGCCAAGGCCTCGCTAGTGAATGCTCGATCTTGAAGAGGAAAGTATGTTGGTATTAATTAACCCATGTGCTAGTGAGCCATGGGAATTGTAAATATGCATTTTAATATAAATTCCCACAACTAGCTATGCTGCCAATGCAACAAGAGATGGGGGCATGATATTTCAAGGAATTCGGAGGGAAATGTTCAAACCCTTGATCCAATCAAGTCAAGCCAAGTGTCAATGAGAGAACCCATGAACCATCAACTACCCATGTGGACTTTGATTCCCAATCATTCATTCCTCCCAAGGGGTGGGTGAAGAAGTTAATGCCTTGGGGATTGGGGAGGTATGGCTGTCCAAATTTGAGTATGGGCAAGCCACCCTCATGGAAAAACGTGTTTCTCCTTCTTGGACAAGAGAACTCCCATGAATTGCCTTCCCAAGCCATTCTTCATGGTGAGACTTAACCCTCTCACATTTGGAGATCCTGCTGGGCATTTTTCTTGAAGCTTGCTGGGCGTTTTTAGCTACTGGGCATTTTTGGGAGCTTGTTGGGATTTTTTTCTTGAAGCCTGCTGGGTGTTTTTAGCTTGCTGGGCATTTTTAGCTTGCTGGGCATTTTTATTTGAATCCCGCTGAGCGTTTTGGCTTGCTGGGGTTTTATCCTCCACGTTTTTACCATTTCCTGCATTTTTCCATGCCTGCAAACTCGTTTTTGGTTAGCCCAGTGGCTGGGAGAAGAGAACCACGAATTGGGGGCTTAATGGAGGTCGTTTTTGCTCCTGGGTTGTCCCCAAATGTTTTCTGAAAACGAAATTGCCTTTCCAGGGTTTTTCTCCCCATTTCTCACTTCGTTTTTTGGGTTTCCCATGTTTTCCATCCATACCCAACACTTGGGGTTTTGCTGTTTTGTGTACCCATGCCCAGTTTATGAGTTTCTGTGTGTAGGGGATTGTTGGGGTTGAAATGGGTTTCCATTGTTTTGGCTTGAACTTGAGTGGAAGCATCCACAATTGAAAAAGATTCAGATTTAGCTTGATAAACCCAACAGTGGTCTGGCTTGGCTTAGATCCAAATGACTATTTGGTTGTTTGGCTGTGTATGAGTTTGAAATCCCCTTTTTCCTTGTAGATATAATGCCTAGCTCGGGGGTGGCCTTCGAACGGACTCAGTATATGTTGTCGAAGAGCCTACGGTTTGGTGGAACGTTGTAGTGACATAGCTAGTTGTTGGGGACAACATTACATTGAGATAAGTATATTCTCTGCTTGTAATTAATTCTACAATGAGTTAAGTTAAATGGATGTTATTGATATATTGAATGCACATGAAATTATGTGTGTGGATGAATTTATCTCCGCTGTGCATATTTGTTGAATTTACATCTACACACATGGGTATTTAATTGTATAAATTATAATGAATGGCTGAGTTTGCTTAAAAAGCCCCATAGATTGGCTTCATGTTCCCTCCCTTGCCTTGGATGGATGGGTGGGGATGTTACAAATGGTTAAGGGTGAGAGATTTCCCTATTGTTTTGATTTCCCGCAGAGACTGTGGTCAAGTCCGCCTCGACCCTTTGTGGGATTCTCTGCACTTACCAACGCCGCCCTTTGTTCAAAACTATTTCCCAGTAAAAGGATAGGTGTCTAGCTAGAACATGATTAACCTCTCTGCGCTAACTAGACCATCTCTGTTGGATGCCATATCACACTTAGTCAAAATGTTATATGGATGTTGGGCTCGATCTCTATTCTTCTGCAACTCTAATCACACATGAAGCTTCTAGTTGTGGCCCAAGCAGACCCAGTGCTGTAACTTGGGCTCTGATTCCATTATGTAACCTCCCCAACCCCTCCATTTCCTTAAGAGGTGGTTGGAGACCCTTAGAGGCTGTTTTTTTCTTCTTCTTTGTCTTCCAATTTTACACATAGCCGCAATGGTCGTCGATCTGCAATCTGCATTCCGCAATCCGCAATTCACGTTGCGGGATTCAGAATGCGGAATTCCCAAAATAATCCTTACGAAAATTTATCTTTCTGCATTCCGTAATCCACATTGCGAAATGCGATAATGCGGAATCCCAAATTCAATGCTCCAGAAAATTTCTCCTTCTCCATTGCAGAATGCAGGAATGCGGAAGTCCGATTCCAATTCCCGAATATTTCCCCCTTTCGGGATTCCACAATTCCGCATTACAGAACTCGTAAATGAGGAAGTCTAAATCCAATGTTATTTTCCAACATCCGCATTGCGGATTCAGGACTGCGGAAGCACCTCCTCTACTCCTGCAATTTTTCTAAGGGCATAAGTACTTCATCCTTAAGCCAAATTGGGAAAGGATGGTACCGTTGGAAATCTCTTGGAGAACTCTATTCACTGTTTTAATTCCATTCTCAACTGAGGTCTCTACCCTTGTCATTTTCCAGCTGGATTTATTTCCCATAACCTCCTCTAGGTTCCTTTAACCTTCTTCAAGAACTTTGTCTATCTTCTGCCATGACTCCATTTCTTTACCATGTAAATATGAATCCATACACTCCACATTTACCTCTTTCACTACTCTATAACAGTTATGCTCCATTATTCCATGCCACTCCCCCTTCATCTGATCTACAGGTATCCATTCCTTTCTCAAATCTTGACTGGAGTGCCCTTTTCCAATCATGAGACTTAGCCCTAAATCATCCATGACCAATCTAAGGACATTACACCAATGGAAAATGTAATTATGCAGTAGTTTAATAATTCATTCACATACGTATATTCATATATCAAGGAACACATGAATATGAAACCTTATACACACACACATAGATTGGCATCAGTCCATTTATTTTAGGCAGATTGATGATATAACATGCAGAGACTTAGCCTTATTCCTTAAGCCTACATCCATATGAGTTCTATCATCATATAAAGATGCAAAGGTGCAGAGATAAGGAAAGGACATGCACAATAGAATGAATATAATGCCTGAGCATACATACCTATTTATCAATGGACCATTCACCTAACAAATGGATGCAAGCACATACTTAACAACCATAGCTGAAAGAAACAACATCAACATACAATATCTCATACATTCATCCATCAAATACATACACCACAGAATGAAACCCACTACATGGAAAATCGACCCTATCACCCATCTGGGTCAAAACATACATTCAGACATAAATACACATAAATACATAGGTGTAGAATAGGCATCCTTCAAGGCATACTGAACACTTATTTTTTGCATAAAAACTCCATAACTAGCAATGGACTACAATGTTCCAACCCAACCATAGGTCTCTTCCCAACCTATATTAATTCAACTCATAGAGACCATCCCCGAGCTAGGGCTATGTATCCTATAAGGACGTTTAAATGGGTTCTATCACAGTCAAGGCTCCACCCTCATGCTAAACCAATATACAGTTGGTTATCAAGCATATCCACCTTCCATCTAACCTTCTGCTCTATTAATCCAGCTGGAACCCTCTCAAAGTTGCGGCCAAAGCTTTGTCCCGCAACTTAACTTCCTAATATCATATGTAGATGCTCTCATGGTTTCTATAAGATATTCATGCTCTGAAACCTATCCCTAGGGTTGGTCCCATGGATTTCTTCCTCGGCTTGCTTCCCACACAGGTATCTATGGCTCTTGGATCTATAACTTCGACTCACACAAAAACCACGATTTCTCCTTCTTCCCCACAGCTTGCTCTGCCATGCGTGATGAATGAAGTTTTGGTCCACAATCGCATAGCACATTGGGTTCCCCAGATTCCCAGGTGATGTAATGGATTCCAAGATGAGTAGGACATTCGATTCGAGCATATATATAACAGAGTGTTCAACATTCGATTCGAGCATATATATATAAAACAGAACATTTAAATAAACAGAGTATTCAACATTCGATTCCAACATATATATAAAACAAAGTATATAAATAAACATAGTTTTATTAAAGAGGAATTCTACGTTTTGTAAAGAGTTTGATCTCGACGTTTCGAACCTTAATGCAGGTCCATCCTTAGGAGAACTTAAAAGTTCACGGAACTCCTCACTTATCTTAAGGGTATTAATATGAAACGACGAGCATCTCAACATTTAAGGTCAGCTTTAAGGATTGTGTTGAAAAGCTCTATGAAGAGGCTGACTGGTTTTTATGTGATGCACAACAGGTTTCCAAGCTTCTTTCAATTTGAAACCATCATCTCGATTGACGTTGTTATCAAACATAGTATTCAACATTCGGTTCAAGCATATATATATAAAACATAGTACAAAAATAAATAAAGTATTCAACATTAAATTCATACCCGTGATATACATATATGAGACAGGATATGAGATTCACCCAACATAAAGAATGAAAACATAGTGTCGAGATTATAAATAATTTTCATATTATGATTTAACAGAGTTAGATTACCAAGTTATGCCGACATGGTGTATACATATATTGGAAAATAAACTACAATAATACTCGCCATTAACAACTCATTTGTTCATAAAAGGAATAAAAAATTTATACTTACTTGAAACAATGCAAATGACAAATTGGAGAATCGGCTCCTCCCAACCATAGAAGTGAGTAGCACAACCGCTAACTCGACTCCACCCTCGAGCTGGATCACCACCATGCACACTCGAACCACAAGCAAAGCTTCCCCACAACACTCTCTCTCACATTCTATAACAAGCTCAGTGATGGACTTATGAAAAAGAGAAATACTCAACACATGCACTCACAACACAATTTCTCCATGCACAACACAACGTCCTATGCTATCTTAGTGCACCAATATATAGTTTTCTCCCAGGTCTGGTGCCATCCCAATCAAACATCAATCGATCATTCAATCCCTATGATTTAGGATCTTGTTTGGTAGTTGATATTTTAAATTGGATTTGAATGGTAAAATATCCCTTGCTTGCTTTACACATGTTCTTTGTCTCATGGTGTTGTCCCATCATTCAACTGAATTCTCCAAGTGTCTTTTTCTTTTATTAATGTTAAAATAATAGTTTGTTGTGCAAGTATCACTCACACCTCTTGTGAGTATTTTTGAGTTTGTAAATAACTCTTAAAAAATAATTGTTTTTGAAATATTTTTCAAAATATTAAATCAAAAATAAAATAATAATATCTTCTTGGTATTACACAACCAGTTATTATATTAAAGATTTAGGGATAGGAAAGACCATGGAAATGGATTGTAACATATAGAATGGGTTAAAAGTGAAGGGTTGCACCTTTCTTTGGTTACACTTTGTTTATGGCTTATAGCAAGATTTGAATGCCTTAGATCAAACACTCTCTAACTTTTGAAAGTTATCATTTGTTTAGGTTTTGAACCCAATAATTTGAAGGACATGATACATCTCACGCATAAACTATTATAAGATTTCACTTTCAAACATTGGCATGCTGGGTCATTAACTAGTGGGCCAAAATCATAGTTTCCGAGTTGGATTTTTTGTTTGTTTTATTTATAAAAATAAAAGTACAAAAATGGAATGAATAAAATCTAATGGAGGAAGTTATGGAGAAAGCTCGCTAAAATTTGAAATTGAAGTTTTGTAACATTTTATATACTAGATAGTTCACTTCAAATTATTGAATTAGTATGAAATAGATGTAATTAATAATATATATAATAGATGTAATCTCAAAACCCTAATACATTATAAATTTTTAATTAAATTCAAAAACAAAAAATCAATTAAAACATTATAAAAAAGAAAGTACAAACCACACTTTTATAAATAAACATTAATATACATCGACTACACAGAATGCTTCAAAACATGTGCTGCTCCATCTACTTCTACTCTCCTGCAACTCTAGCTCCTACTCCCTAGTCACCTTCATTCATGCTAGGATGTGAAACAATGCTAAGTTGTAAAGCAACATGCTACATGAAAAACTACTTAGTATTGATTATTAATTAATCCAAGTAATGATAAATAATTATGTGGGAATTAATTATTATTAATTACTAGTCTTAAAAAATAATGAAAAATTAATTATTATTAATTCTTAATCAATCTAAGTAATGAAAAATAATTAATAACTAATTACTATTAAGTAATAATGAACTTAAATAATAATTAATTATCAATATAATAATCACAAGAATATTATGATTTTTTTTATCAATATAATAATTACAAGAATATTATGATTTTTTTATATAGTAAATTATAATAATAAAAAAATCAAACACATAAAAAACATAAAAAATAACTCAAGTTAATAATTGAAATGAGTTATAATAATTAAAAAAATATAAAATAACTTACAATTTAATAATGACATAAACAAACTTATATGGTTTTTCATTTAATCCATATACTACTTAGTATTATTTGTCAATTTTTTATGAATTGGAGACCTGAGTTCAAGAAGCTTATCTTCTTAAATTTGATCTGTTGGATGATCTGGAGGATCAGGTCTTAATCAAATCTCTCAAAGAAAAGAAGGAAGCCATTTTAAAGCAGGAGGAAGCTGATTGGAGACTTAAGAGCCGTGCATTATGGTTGGATTTGGGGGATAAAAACACCAAGTTTTTCCATGCCTTTGCTTCGCATCGAAGGAACTGAAATGCCATTTGGGATATGTTGGGTGGCGATGGGATTTGTATTTCTGGGCAAAAAAAACTTCAGGATGCTGCTATTGATTTTTTTGGTAATATTTTCAAGGATCCTGGGGATAGTGATCTCTTGAAGCAATTGGAGATTGCTCGCTTATTTCCTGTTTTCTCTAACACTCAGGAGGCCAAGGAGCTAGACCAAGAAGTTACTTTGAAGGAAGTTAAAGACACTTTAAAACTTTTTGCAAAAGAAAAAAGTCCAAGGCCTGATGGCTGGACTGTGGAGTTGTTCCTTCATTTTTTTTATATAATGGGGGATGAAATCCTGGCTTTGGTTGAATTTTCTAGAATCAATGGGTTTATTTTTGGTGCTTTAAATTCTACTTTCTTGACTTTGATCCCGAAATGCAATAAACCTCTTACCTTTGGATATTATAGGCCCAATGCATTATGTAACTTGATCTAAAAGCTTATTTCCAAGATAATAGCAGTTAGAATTAAACCTGGGTTGTCCAAATTCATATCTTCAGAACAATTTGGCTTTCTTCATGACAAGAAGATCTTGGATGCGGTTGGCATCACTCAGGAGATCATTCATTCGATCAAGATTGGGATATCCAAAGCATGTTTACTCAAGATGGACCTTGAGAAGGCCTATGATCGTGTCGATTGATGCTTTCTCAGAATTTTTCTAATTCAAATCGGTTTGTCTCCATTAATGTTGAAGTGGATTATGGCATGTGTGACCTCCATTAATATTGCAATGTTAGTTAATGGGATCCCATCTAATTTTTTCAAATGCTTTAGAGGGATAAGGCAGGGCTTCCCAATGTCCCCACTTCCTTTTTTGCTCGTCATTGATGGTTTTAGTAGGCTCCTTCTAAAAGCTAAATCTGAAGGATACATTAAGTGGATAAATTTGTCAAAAGAGCTCTCTATCTCCCATCTTCTTTTTGTTGACGATGTGTTCCTTGCTAGTTCAGATTCCATCTGTGAATGGAAGTGCTATAGAGACAATATTAATGTCTTCTGCAGTGCGTCTGGTATGAAATTAAGTGACAAAAAATCTATCCTTTATCAGCACAACTTGGGTGAATCTCAGGTCGTGGACTCGCAGAAGGTTTTGCCTTATAAGTTCCATATGTTGGTTAAAGGTTTCTAGTATTTGGGATATTTTCTAAAGCCCAATAACTACAGAGTTAAAGATTGGTCATGTCTGTTTAAGAAATTTGAGAATAGAATTCAATGTTGGGAAAATAGACTTCTACTTATTGGTGGCGACTGATTCTAGTTAAAGCAGTTCTTACTAGTATTATTGTCTACTGGCTATCTTTATTTAAAGCTCCCAGCTCGGTTTTGCATCTTATTAAGAAACTATGCTCCAATTTTTTATGGTCAGGAGCGAAGGATCATAAAGGTTTGATTATGGCTAAATGGGAGTACATCACTACTCCTGAAAACTGTGGAGGGTGGGGGCTAAAAAATATGGATATATTTGGTAAGGCCTTACATCTTAAGAGCTTATGGCGGGGTATTTTTGGTTCTTCCTTATGGTCCAAAGTTTTAAGGGTGAAATATATCAGGCAAGATATCATGCTGTGGCTCCAAAATCCTTTAAAAAAAGTAAGGAATACCTCTATTATCTGGAGAGGGTTTATGAATGTTTTTAAATGGATGGGAAATGATTTGTACTGGCAAGTTGGGTCGGGTCATCAAGTTCTGGTTGGTGTTGATCCAATCTTGGGTCTGGATGAGGACTATTCATTATCGGTTGAAATCTTAGAATTTCTAAGAGACAGGGATTTCACTACCCTGGATAGAACGCAAAATTATATTTCTTTGAATGGTTCCTCCTATTGGATTAAAGGTGCAGATCTGGGTCTCTCTAGTCGTTTCGAGAGGGAATGGAACTACTATTTTTCACTCGTGGATTATGTGGGATGTAGGTTTTCCCATCGTAAGGATGTATTAAAATGGGTGGGTAATCCCATATCAGGTGAAATTACTGCAAAGTCCGCCTACAAGGTGATTATTAATTTCAGAAACTTTTGTCCACAACAATGGTGGTTTGTAAAAACCCTAAAAATCAATAAAATTTTAAATTTTTTTAAACGAAGTCTTTACTCTCGTCAACCTAAGTGTAATTAGGTAAAACTCCCATAGTGTTAACAACTGTAACAAAGAGCAACGAGCTAACTAAGAAAGGTTCTTCAAATAACTTTACACATGTAACACTTAGACCACTAACTGGTGGTGATGATCATGAGTGTACTAGATTAAAATTTCCTCACTGTTTGTTTAGAGTTGTGATGGTCCTTTGTCACATCCCCATCTTTACCCTATTGCATTAAAATTGTAAATGATATAAATATCGTTATTAAATCATGGTGAGGAGCTCAAGGCCAAGGCCGCACCATAGATTTATCATTTTATGTATCGGCAATTAAAAAAAAAAATAGATGCCCATGGTTCTTGTGCTAGATATGCACAATTTAAATTCGGACATCATGTAAATATGCAATTTTAATGAAATACCCACAACGGGCTATGCAATGCAACAAGAGATGGGGGCATGATTTTTTATAAGGAATAGGGAAGGAAATCATTCAAACCCTTGAGCCAATAGAGTCAACCCATGTGTCAATGTGAAAACTCATAAACCCTCAACTACCCTTTTTGACATATGCACCCAATCATTTAATTCTTCCAAGAGTTGGTTGAGGTAGTTAATGCCTTGGGAATGAAGAAGTATGGGAGCCAATTTCGTGTATGGGCAAGCCATCAACTTGGGAAATTGTATTTTGTCTCCTTGGGCAAGAAAACACCCACGAAATGGTGCCCAAAGCAATTTTTCACCCATGGCATTCATCCTCTCACGCAGTCTGAGCTAGCAGAGTCTGTCTCCTTCACATTTTCTACCATTTTCCTGTATTTTCCATGCCTGGGAACTCGTTTTTGTGTTGCACAATGGTTGGGGGAAAGGGAGTCATGTTTTGGGGGTTTACAGAGGTCGTTTCTACCCCTGGAATGCATATAAACGTTTCTGAAAATGAATTTCTCTCCTAGGGTTTATTCCCCATCTACCAGTTCATTTTGGTTGCCCACGTCTTTCCGCAGTTGTGTTTTTTGTTGTTGGGTGCATCCCTGTGTTGGTTGAAATTGTGAGCAAGAATTAGGAGTGGAAGTGGACCAGAATTGGCTTGATAAACCTAGTGAGGAGGTAGCCTCTCAAGAGTATCAAAAGGGTTGGTTGCTCTTCTATGCACACCTTGAAGAACACTAGAATGGAAGGTATGGCCCGAGGGACTGTGTAATAGTGAATAGAATACTTCCTTGTGCCAGGTGTGTAGGTATTGTGGGGACCAAGCTAGATAGATCTTGTGGAGGGTGTCCATAGCTCTGTGCATGATCCACTAGCTTAGCAATTCATTCCTTTCCATTTTCTTAGTAGCTTGATAAACCCAATTACAGATTGGCTTGGCTCATTTTGGTGTATGTTTGGCTATGTGTGAGTCTGTTGTTTCCTTGGTTCCTTGTAGAAATCATGCCCAGCTCGGGGGTGGCAGTTGTGTTGTGAGATTCAAGCACAATTGGCCTATGGTTGGGTGGAACGTTGCAGTTGCATAGCGAGTTGCTTGGGACTACTTTGCTTTAAGATAAGTAATCTCTTGTGTTAATTCTGTATTATCTTTAATTGATGAATATCATGAATATCTTGAATGTATGATGGATGTGTAATTGAATCTATTCCCGCTATGTTCTTATATTTATACATTTGCATATGCCTTTTTATATTATGTGAATAT
Organism: Larix kaempferi; assembly: GCA_027924585.1. Classification (NCBI taxonomy): domain Eukaryota; kingdom Viridiplantae; phylum Streptophyta; class Pinopsida; order Pinales; family Pinaceae; genus Larix; species Larix kaempferi. The sequence goes on along the minus strand of BSBM01000767.1, from coordinate 13,330,139 downwards.
TTTATTTAATAAATATGGGGCTAGATGTCCGGATTTAGCATCACGATCCTCTCCATCGTGTTGGTATGATGGGTGGGTTTGTGATAGAATGGTATCAGAGCCATAGGCTACAGCATTGGGCCTCTATGGGCCAAATCTGATTACAATTACAAGGGAAGACCCCTTCTTGATCACCGCAGGTTATAGCATCAAGACTAGCGGGCTAAGTGGGATAATTGCAGAGGTAAGATCACCTTCTGCTGAGCAGTGAGCATCTCAGAAAGAAAGAAAAAAATTCGAAATTGTTCTAAGTGTTTTTGAAAATTCTGTCTAAATCGGAAGGAACTTGCGAGTTTTTCGCCACAACAGCGGAAGGAATCGACAAGTTAATCCGCAACAGTGGAAGGAACTTGTGAGTTCTCACTGAAGTTATCGGAAGAGCTTGGCAAGTGGTTCCGCGACAATTCGGCAGAAAATCATTAAGTTCGCCGGAAGAGTTGGCGAAAGTTTTCCGCAACAGTGGAAGAGTTGGCGAAAGTTTTCCGGAACAGCGGAAGAGCTGGCGAAAGTTTTCCGGAATAGTGGAAGAGTTGGCGAAAGTTTTCCAGAATAGCGGAAAGAGCTGTCGAGTTGCACTGAAGTTGTCAGAAAGAAAAGCCGAGTTTTCGGCGGAGAAACTCAGTGAGTTCTTCCACAATGGCGGAAGAACTCAGGGAATTGCTCCGAAACAGGGAATTTCAACTGTTTTCCAGGGATATTTTTCAGGCACCAGAAGTTGAAAAATGGCTTTGAACTTATGCAGCCACAAGGGGGCAAGCCCCCTTTACCCCCGTCGTCCTCCCCTCATATGTTGTTGATTATGAGAAAATTCTATGATGTGACAAATTGTCAATATGATATCTTTCCACATACATGAAGGTAATTCATGAATTTATGAGAATATAATGTAACTAACAGTTGTGTTGATGAACACATTTTTGCAGAATCACAGTTACATCCAGGCAACACTCTAGATAGTGCAGTTGGAAAGTTTTGGGTCTTGTTTGGGCCAAGAAGGTCAACATCAAGGACGATGCACAGGATCCCTATGAGCCTGAGACAGATGCCATGGGGGAGAACATACATGTTGAAAATGCTGAAACAGAATCTAATGGGAGAAGAAATCAAGAGACTCCTCTAGGTATTGCAGCCACCATGAGGAGCCTAAGGGTGGAGTTGCAAAGCTGTAGAGAAGATAATGAAAGGATGATTAAAGCTCAGGAAGAACAAAATCAGTTGAATGTAGCCATGTTGCAGAGTTTGACAGATATCCAAAGGAAAATAAAATCTGGGCATCAGACATCAAATCCAGAAAGGGGTGGGAGTAGTTCTAGGAGGAACTCCCGCAAGAGGGACAGTAGCTCAAGAGGAGTTTCTACAGATAGAACATATACTCTAGAAATATCTTCTAGTGGATCATCTGACCCTGAAGAATCCATTGATGGGTCAAGCTCTTCATCTCGCAGAAGTAAGAGGAAGAGGCACTACAATAACAATCCGCATGGGGAATTTAAGAAGGCAAAACCTCCTACATTTGATGGAGATATAAAGTCTATTCAAGAAGCTGAAGCTTGGCTTCTTGGGATGAGAAAGTATTTCCAAGTCCAAGATTACTCTGGAAATATGAAGGGAAGGGTAGCCATCTTCAACTTGAATGGAAGAGCATCTATATGGTGGGATCATATCAGGCAAGTGAGGAAGATCAATGAAAGAAAGATTGTATGGAAGCAGTTCAAGAAATACTTCAAGCAGAAGTACCTCTTTGACAAGTACTATGATGATAAGATCAAAGAGTTCCATGATCTGAAATTGGGACAATCGACCATGGAATAATATGCAAACAAATTCTTGGAGATGCTGAGGTATGTCAGGTATATTCGAGATGATAAGGTGAAAATTCAGCGTTTCCTAAGTGGGCTGCCCCAGTCATATAGATATAGAATTGAATTCGATGAACCTCGAACTCTAGAAGAGGCCATAAGAAAGGTCAAGTATTGCTTTGATCAAAACAAAAGCAAACCAGAATTCTATAAGGCATGGAAGGATAAGAAAAATGAAAAGTTTGATCAAAGGAAGAAGGGGTTCAAGCCTCCTCAATTCAGGAATCAACAAAGGCAGCCATCACAGGTTGTGACTAATCCAACTAGGATGATGGGAGACAAGCCAAGAGATCCAAAGGAGCCAAGAGAACCACTTCAATGTTGGGGTTGTGGAGGGGAGCACATGCTTAGGAACTATCCACATCGGAATGGGGATGGAAATCAAGTTCACAACATCCAGGGAGTTGAAACTGTGGGTCAAGTGGCGAGGACAATCCCTAGAATCTATGTAGCACTAGATGAACGCCAGGCAGATCATCAGTCAACTGTAGTTAAAGTTGAAGGTAAGATTGCTAAGCAATCTGTTTCTATTTTGATTGATCCGGGATCTACTCACAGTTATGTCACTCCTAGAATTGTTGAGATTTGTGCTTTTAAGAAATTAAAGCATAGTAAATCATGGTTAGTTCAACTAGCCACTGGAACCAAGACAAAAGTTAGTGAAATTGTAGAGAAGTGTCCATTAGAGATGGATGGGCTATTCACTTACGCAAATTTGAATATTTTACCACTGGGTTCCTATGATATTCTCATTGGAATGGATTGGTTAGAAGCACACAGGGTTAAACTTGACTGCTACAATAAGACATTTGAATGCATGGGCGAAGAAGGAAACCCAAGGGTTGTAAAATGAATTCCAAAGGTGACTTCTGTTAGGCAGGTTTCAGCCATGCAGCTGAAAAAGTTCTATAGAAAGGGTTGTCAATTGTATGCAGCCCATGTTTTAGAGGCAGCAGAGAATGAAACTCTTAAATTGGAGGACTATCATGTATTGCAAGAATTTAGGGATGTTTTTCCTGATGAAATTCCAGGACTTCCTCCAAAGAGAGACATTGATTTTACAATTGAACTTGTGCCAGGAGCAGCACCAGTGTCTAAGACACCGTACAGAATGAGTACACTGGAATTGCTAGAATTGAAAATGCAATTACAAGAGTTGTTGGAAAAGAAATATATCAAGCCAAGTGTGTCCCCATGGGTAGCACATGTTCTATTTGTGAAAAATAAAGATGGAACACTCAGGTTATGTATTGACTATAGGAAGTTGAACAAAGTCACTGTGAAGAAAAAAATTCATTGCCCCGAATTGATGACCTTTTTGATCAAATGAGAGGAGCAAAGGTATTTTCAAAGATTGACTTGAGGTCTGGTTACCATCAGGTAAGAATCAAAGAGGAAGATATTCATAAGTCATCCTTTAGAACAAGCTATGGGCTCTATGAGTTTGTGGTGGTACCATTTGGTCTCACAAATGTACCAGCTACATTCATGTGTCTCATGAATAGTGTTTTTAGCAAGTATTTGGACAAGTTTGTTCTTGTATTTATAGATGACATTCTCATCTATTCTAAGAATGAAGAAGAGCATGAAGAACATTTGAGAATGAAATTGCAATTACTAAAGGAGCATAAGCTGTATGCAAAGTTGAGCAAATGCGACTTTTATAAAAATAAAACACATTATTTGGGTCACATCATCTCCGATGAAGGAATATCTGTGGACCCTGAGAAGATTGAAGCCATTATGAATTGGCCAACTCCAAGGAATGTAACAGATGTGAGATCTTTTATGGGCCTTGCTGGTCACTACAGGAGGTTTATTGAAGGATTCTCCAAGGTCGCAAACCCGATCACTTCTTTGCAAAATAAGGGAATAAAATTTGAATGGTAACCAAGGTGTGAAGCAAGCTTCCAATGGTTGAAGGATCTTCTTACGAGTGCACCAATTTTGAAAATTGCCGACCCAGAAAAAAAACTTTGTGATGTGTACCGATGCATGCAATCAAGGACTCGGAGGAGTTCTTATGCAAGACAACCACGTAGTAAGCTATGAGTCAAGAAAGTTGAAGGAGCACGAGAAGAACTACGCTACTCATGATTTAGAACTTGCAGACATAGTACATGCTTTAAAGATGTGGAGGCATTACTTAATGGGAAGGAAATTTGAGCTGAGGACAGACCATTGTGGTCTGAAATACTTATTTGATCAGCCAAAATTGAATGCTAGGCAAGCTAGATGGTTGGAATTTTTGTGTGAATTTGATTTTGAAATCAAACACATAAAAGGGAAAGAAAATAAGGTAGCAGATGCACTCAACAGGAAAGTACATGAAATGCGTGTAGCAGCGCTTAGTAATTGTCAACCCGATTTGAGGCAACAGATTGTTAACCATATGGTTGAAGATGCAGTGTATGTGCAGATAAAGGGAAAAATGAAGCAGCAAGACCTTGAAAATAAGTATGAAGGCTATCATTTGGAAGAAGACAGAGTTCTTACCTATAAGAATAGAGCCTATATCCCAAATGTGGCAGATTTGAGGAGGATTGTTATGGATGAAATCCATAAAGATCCATACTCTGGTCACCTAAGGTATCCGAAAACAATTGCTACAGCAATAAAAGATTATTTCTAGCCAGGGATGAAGAAGGACGTCGCTGAATACATGTCCAAGTGTATGAAATGTCAACAGGTGAAGGTTGAACAACAACACCCAGTAGGTTTATTGCACCCAGTGCCAATTCCAGAATGGAAATGGGAAGTAATTTCCATGGATTTTATTACAGGATTGCCAATGACTATGAGACAACATGATGCCATCATGGTTGTGGTGGACAAGTTAACAAAGGCAACACATTTTATACCGGTTAAGTCCACGCATAAAGCCGATGCAATTGCAAATATTTTCATGAAGGAAATTTTCAGATTACATGGGTTGCCTAAGGCCATAATTTCTGACAGGGATACCAAGTTCACTTCCAATTTTTGGAAAGGTCTCTTTGCAGATTTGGGTACACAGTTGAACTTTAGTACCGCGTACCATCCTCAAACAGATGGGCAAACAGAAAGAGTAAATCGGGTGATGGAAGACATGCTTCGCATGTACGTAATGGACAAGCCATCCAAGTGGGAGGATTATCTACACCTGGTAGAGTTTGAATATAACAATGGGCAGCAAGAGTCATTGGGAATGAGTCCATATGAGGCTTTGTACGGCAGAAGGTGTAGGACACTAGTGACTTGGGACAATCCAGTGAACAGAATTGTACTTGGGCCAAAATTGCTTAAGGAAATGGAGCAAGAGGTTGCAAAGATCAGGCAGAATTTAAAAGTAGCCCAGGATAGACATAAAATTTATGGAGATAAGCATAGGGTGCATAGGGAATTCAGTGTTGGGGATCATGTGTATCTTAGAGTGAAGCCAAGAAAGGCTTCCTTGAAGCTTGGAATTTGTTCCAAGCTATCACCTAGATATTGTGGGCCATTTGAAGTGCTTGAAAGAATAGGGCCAGTTGCATATGGACTTGCATTGTCTTCTAGCACTAGAGCTCATAATGTTTTTCATGTCTCTTTGCTTAATAAATATGTACATGATCCTAACCATGTGATTAATTGGGATGTGATCCAGGTGGAACCCGAGGGAGAGTTCCAAACCGATCCATTGCGCATCCTAGACAAGAGGGTAACATTGCTCCGGAACCGAGCCATCGGACATGTAAAGGTGCAATGGAAGCACTACGGTCCCGATGAGGCTACATGGGAGCTAGAGGATGCCATGAGAGTGGCATATCCATTTTTGTTCAATTTTGATGAGCACTGAGGACAGTGCTAATGTAAGGGGAGGGGAATGTCGCATCCCCATCTTTACCCTATTGCATTAAAATTGTAAATGATGTAAATATCGTTATTAAATCATGGTAAGGAGCTCAAGGCCAAGGCCCTGCCATATATTTATCGTTTTATGTATCGGCAATTAAAAAAAAAAAATAGATGCCCATGGTTCTTGTGCTAGATATGAACAATGTAAATTCTGACATCATGTAAATATGCAATTTTAATGAAATACCCACAATGGGCTATGCAATGCAACAAGAGATGGGGGCATGATTTTTTGTAAGGAATAGGGAGGGAAATCATTCAAACCCTTGAGCCAATAGAGTCAACCCATGTGTCAGTGTGAAAACCCATAAACCCTCAACTACCCTTTTTGACATATGCACCCAATCATTTAATTCTTCCAAGAGTTGGTTGAGGTAGTTAATGCCTTGGGAATGAAGAAGTATGGCAGCCACTTTCGTGAATGGGCAAGCCATCAACCTGGGAAATCGTATTTTGTCTCCTTGGGCAAGAAATCACCCAAGAAATGGTGCCCAAAGCCATTCTTCACCCATGGAATTCATCCTCTCACGCAGTCTGAGCTAGCAGAGTCTGTCTCCTTCATGTTTTCTACCATTTTCCTATATTTCCCATGCCTGGGAACTCATTTTTGTGTTTCACAGTGGCTGGGGGAAAGGGAGTCACGTTTTGGGGGTTTATAGAGGTCGTTTATGCCCCTGGAATGCATATAAACGTTTCTAAAAATAAATTTCTCTCCTAGGGTTTATTCCCCATCTACCAGTTCATTTTGGTTGCCCAAGTCTTTCAGCGGTTGTGTTTTTTGTTGTTGGGTGCATCCCTGTGTTGGTTGAAATTGTGAGCAAGAATTAGGAGTGGAAGTGGACCAGAATTGGCTTGATAAACCTAGTGAGGAGGTAGCCTCTCAAGAGTATCAAAAGGGCTGGTTGCTCTTCTATGCACACCTTGAAGAACACTAGAATGGAAGGTATGGCCTGAGGGACTGTGTAATAGTGAAGGGAATACTTCCTTGTGCCAGGTGTGTAGGTATTGTGGGGACCAAGCTAGATAGATCTTGCGGAGGGTGTCCATAGCTCTGTGGATGAGCCGCTAGCTTAGCAATTCATTCCTTTCCATTTCCTTAGTAGCTTGATAAACCCAATTACAGATTGGCTTGGCTTATTTTGGTGTATGTTTGGCTATGTGTGAGTCTGCTGCTTTCTTGGTTCCTTGTAGAAATCATGCCCAGCTCAAGGGTGGCAGTTGTGTTGTGAGGTTCAAGCACAATTGGCCTATGGTTGGGTGGAACGTTGCAGTTGCATAGCCAGTTGCTCGGGACTACTTTGCTTTAAGATAAGTACTCTCTTGTGTTAATTCTGTATTATCTTTAATTGATGAATCTCATGAATATCTTGAATGTATGATGGATGTGTAATTGAATCTATTCCCACTATGTTCTTATATTTATACATTTGCATATGCCTTTTTATATTATGTGAATGTTTTATTTAATAAGTATGGGGCTAGATGCCCGGGTTTAGCATCACGATCCTCTCCATCGTATTGGTATGATGTGTGGGTTTGTGACATCCTTCTTATGGTTATGACAAAAGGATTTTACATGATCCCCATGAATTGTGAACACATGAAAGGTTGGAAGGGTCCCTCGGGTCCCCGGTCTTACTTAGTTCTTAGAAGTTAACACTCTTTGTAAATAATCCAATTATGTAGGTACAAACCTTAAGCCAAGAAAATATCCTAAGGCAAAAAATATATGTATATCAAGTTCCAAGTCAAAATTTTAGGAAAGTATATGTGCATCGCATGGAGGTTGCACCCTTAAAGATACCTTGGATTAAAAACGAGATCAAGGGTTTCCAAAGCTCTAAACCCTTGTTGAAAATAGTCGAAATGAGAACTATGCAATACCCAAGGATTTGGATGTCAAAAGTTAATGTGAAATGACTCTGGAAGATGGCGCATTCAATGCTCCCATGTGAAGTCACAGTTAGTGGAAAACCACGTCAAGGCATGGGAAAAAGGACCATCGTTTCAAACCTTCGTTTGGCATTTTGTTATGCATTGTTTGTAGTTGTGTCCTCGGGAGAGCACCATGGGGTTTCATTGTTGGTGAGGGTACCCTGGTCATACCATCGGCCCGAGCTCCACTCCAGAACCAGAAGCTGTCCAAATAACACTACGTCGAGGTAGTATCAACACTCTTTTGCGTTTATAACACAATTTGTATTTTCCTTTGGTTTCTAGCATTTTTAGAAAATCAAAACGACACTCTGCGTTTTATGGTTATGAGGCAGGAGAACAATTCATTGCAGCAGTTGGTGCTCATTCCCTGGAGGTGACAAATGCCTGGGCGGTATCAACTTTGCTTTGGACCCTGGTAAGACCTAGGGTCCAGGGGCATACTTTCATTTGATGTAAAAGTTGTGTTTGCAAAAATGGGAAAAGATTTTATCAATCTTTAAAGTGGCTTGGGGGGCACAAGGAGGTTAGCCCATGTTGTGTTAACCTTTCACCAGCATCAAACGAAATTATGGTTTATGGCTAAATGCCGGTTTTGGGAAGGTTATCTTTGTTTACTCCTTCAGTAATATGAAATATTTAAGTTGGTGATGAACCCTACAGGGTTTGGCCAGTCTTACTATCTTAAGGGTTTCCTGCTTTTTGCTTTCTTTTGTGATACCTGGACTGTTGTAAACTTTTATTAAAATGTGGCCAGATGTAACTTAACTGGAGAGGCAGAAATATTGAACTATGTATGCTATCCTATGTCTTGACTAGATTTATGAAAAGCTTAAAGACTCTCCCTCTTGCTTATTCTGTCTGTAAGTACCAAAAATGGGTTTCTATTGTTTAAATTTGATTGTTGTAGATGAATGAAGGTCTTTGTACAGAATTCATATGAATTTCAAATGTTTACAGTCAAGATAGTTCTACCTAAAAAAAAATTCATCCAACACTTCTCTGTCAAACGTTGTTGTTTTGGGTCCAAAGTAAAAATAGACAAGATTCGTTTTCCCTATGATTTAGGCTGAAAGTTCTATTTGCTTAAAAAGCGGTTTCATGCCGTAATGGGTAAAGTAAAATAGAGATAGTTCTCATGTTTTCCTAGCTATAATTTTCGTTTGGTTATGAATGGGAGTCGTTTGAAAGATTTGGGCCTCGCTTGAATAATTGAGAAACTCTCTTAGCTGTAGGCAGAAACGTGTGGCCCTAAATAAAAGTAATGTGGTCTCTATACATGGTTCCCTATAATTAATTTACTTGCGAAAATGTATAATTTCTATCTTTTAGGTTTTTAATAGGAAAGAGTCGTGTTTGATAAATATTTTATATCTAAATAAATTTCTTCTTTGAAATGAGATCGTAAATTTCAGTTTTATGTATAATGTTGTTTGAAAGGTTGATAACCTAGAATAAGGATATCTACAGTAGTTTTACATAATGGTTAATATTTATTAACCCATGCAAATTTTAGGGCATCCTGCCTGGAAAACCATTAAGCTTAAGGATTTCTATATTTGTATAAGGGTAGGGAGGATTTCTACGCTACGATTTAATAAAACATGAGATTTCGAAACCAGACAGGTTATCAACCCAAAATAAACCTAAGGTAAAGAAATCCTTCAAAAGAAAAATAATAATACTACTGGAAATAGCTAAAAATAATAAAATGCATTTATGAAGGAGTAATCCTAGTCAGATCTAGATTCATCAGTCATTAATAAGATTATCAAAACGGGAAAGAAAGAACCCTGAAAAATCATTACCTACCAGCATTATCATTGTTAATTAGTATTGGCAGAAAAATAATGAAATACATTTCCAAAGGGTAAATCTAACCAGATCTAGATTTATCAGTTGATAAATAAGATTACCAAAACGGAAAAGAAAGCCATTGCAATATCATTGCACAAGATTAGCTCACGATTTGAGGTTTAGCCTGCCACAGGTTAAAATTCTCAGATCTACAATTTTCTAATATTTAACTTAGGTTAGGGAAATCTATCCATCCGAATTCTGACCTGTATGGTAGCGAAAAATAGATCCACATTGGTTTAATGAAATAATCAACTAATAAAATCTAACCTAACACATGCATTGGATTACTTATCATAGTTAATACATCTGCATCTCATAGATTCAGAAAAATCATTCGTAACATACTATAAAGGAAAAACATATGTATGAATGAGGAAAAACAACAGAACTTGAATTAAATACTTATCAGAAATTGTACTGCAATCTAACTGATTGAGGAGCTTCCACTTTCCTCCCAACCTTAGACCGCAATTAGTTCCTGGACTGTTCCACTGGTCACCCCCGAGCCAAGCTGAGCATAACAAGAATCTAAAAAGGCTTAGGGTAGTTTTCTATCTCTTTTACTACAACAGAGCGTCCACAAGGTTTTTTTATCAGCCTATTTGGTGCGAGTCCATCTGAATGACAATTCCCATGCAATACAGTCCATTCCAGATAGTCCCTTATGTTTGACAAACCAGGTTACAGTACTTTGGTGTTGAGTGCTCAGACTCATGACTGGACCCTTTTCAGTGCACTTGGAAAACGTGTCCATGCAATGTTACCTTCTCTGCTATTAATACTTTTTGGGGCAAGGAAGCTAGGTATTTTGGATTTAAAGTCACTCAGTTATCTAACTGACACCTAACAGATTCAGTTTTCTTTATCTTTTATTAATATTCCTTTATTTTAATCCTCACAATTCATTTTAAATCTTAAATTAATTAATTTATACTTTTACTCTCCTATCGGCTAGTTTCAACTTTAGTTGTAGGCTACTAACATATCTAGATTCTTGCATGCTCAACTTCTCTTTGAGTGGGTTCCCCAGTCAGTTTGAAAGAATAAAATAATAATAAGTCATCTTTTAAAACCATCATTAGTTCACTTGATGCTCCAGAGCTTCTAGCTCAACATTAGTCATTTACTTCGAGTCGAAGTGCTCCAGAGCTTCTCAGCTCAACACTCACTCAACTAATAGTGTTTCCCGTGCCCCCGTTGGCTCATGCACATGTCATGCATAGTCAAATTTATTACAACGTAAATAAAATAATATTCAAACAATAAAGTAGTCTTTTTTTTTCGGGATGTTACATGGTTCAAAACATTGTGGAGCTGGAAGATTCATGTTAAAATCAAATGATTTGGTTGGTTCGCTCTCAAGGGGAAGTTAAAAACATGGGATGCTATGGTCAGAATGGGTTGGAGTGGTCCTAATAGATGTTCTCTGTGTAAAGCTGATGCAAAATCTACATATCATCTTCTTATTGTCTGCAATTTTACTCGTGATATTTGGATGAAGGTATGTTGGGCCTTAAATATCTCTCAGGTATGGGGGCTGGAGAATTCTGATCTATGCTTTCTTCAGTGGTTCAGGGCTTGTAAGGCACATCCATTGCCGCCGATTTTTATTTCATGGGTCATTTGGTATACCAGAAATAAAACAATTTTTGAGGATTTGGCTCCTGATGCTAAGAATGTGGCTGATCAAATTCTCTCTATTTATAAGTCCATTTTCAGGGGAAAGAATCCATTAGTGATCAAACGTATTGGAGCCTTTGATCCTCTTTACAATTGCCCTGTTTTATTTTTTGATGGGGCTGCTCAAGATGGTATATGTGCTGCTGGGGGAACCATTTTCTTAAACGATTCTCATTTCTTTTCTTTAACGATCAATTGTGGAAATGGGACAAACATGAAATTAGAACTCCTTGCATTATGGGTTGTTCTGAAGGTGGCTAGTCTATTCGGAATTGATGATTTGAAGATTTTTTAGGACTCCAGGGTCACCATCAAATGGGCGCAGGGTGATTATAATCTCAAAGTATTATCTCTTTCTCACCGGTGTTTAAGGATGAAAGCAACTATTAAACTTTTCAAGAACATCTCTTTCGAGCACATATATAGGCAGCACAATCTCCTGGCTAATAAAATTTCGAAGCAAGCTTTAAGTGGGGCCTTTGGTATTATAACCTGGGAAGAATCTCTAAATTCTCAGGTTTTGAACCATGGATATTTTAATATTTTTGAGTGACTATAATATCTGAAGACATATGAGTTATGTAATTTTGGATAGTATGAGTTTTTTGTTTTTAGGTTTGGCTAAATCCCTTTGTGTTGATCAACATATCTCTTTTTTTGTAAGAGATGTTTCTCAGACCCTTGGACATGCCTTTGTCCTGTTTCAGTCTTTTGATGACATGTAAAATTCATATACCTTTTGATTCAAATGAATAACATTAATAGGCTTTTTTCTGCTGGAAAAAAATAAATATATAAAACGATTTATTATATATATTATTAAATAATAAAATTTAGTATCATGTATCTTTTTCATTTGAGTTTTCCATTAATAAAAGTATGCATGTTAATATGGATAACTATTAATAAAAAACATACACTACTTATAATAAAGATAGGCATGCCAATATAAACAACAATTAATAAAATCTATATATGCTTGTATTATTTATCTCCATAATTATTTATAATATCATATAATAAAATATATATATTAATATTATTTATCTTTTATATTAGAATTTTTATAATGATAAAAATAGACATATCGATGCAAATAACAATATTTCACAAATAAAATATGAATAATGGTTTATGATAACATTACATAATAAATTTCATATACTATTTTTATGTAATTTATTTTTTCATTTCATTTTTTACATGGATAAAAGTAAAATATGAATAATGATTTATAATATAAATTACATAGTAAAATTCGTATATTATTTATATATATATATATTTTTTCATTTAATATTTTACATTTATATGTAAACAATAATTCTTCACCAACAAAATTATATATATTTATAATTTATTTAAATATTACAAAATAAAATCCAATAAAATCCAAGTATGTATAATTTATGGTTTTTATTCTACCGAGTGTAAAAGAGGTGCTTACAACCCAGTATGGGGGAGATCCTGTAACTGATGTCACGTGTCGCATGTCACATGTCACATTTGTCACGTTTGTCACGTTACGTACAACCGAGTATGGGGGAGATATTGTAACGTTTGTCACATTTGTCACGTTTGTCACATTTGTCACGTTACGTTACAACCCAGTATGGGGGGGATGTTGTAACGTTTGTCACATTTGTCATGTTACGATTCCATGTCAACTCATAACATAAAAAATCAATAAATTGGATCCCTCTGAGTGCTTGATAGATCTGGGTTTGAGATGAATCTACGTTGATTTAAATTTTTATAATTTATTTAAATATTACATAATAAAATCCATATACTATATATATAATTTGTTCCTTTTATTTAAATTTTTATAATTATAAAAGTAAACATGTAAATATCTACAATAATCCTCCCTTCACAAAAATAAGTAGAATAATTTATCATATATATTACATTATAAAAAAAAAACATAATTAAAGTAATCATGTCAATGTGAAAAAATAATTAAAAAAATTATCCACCGTGATTTATAATATAATATTACAACAGTTTTCCATTCACAAGAATATGTACAATAATTTATCATATATATTACATTATAACTAAAGTAATCATATCAATGTGAAAAAATAATTAAAAAAATAATCCATTATGATTTATAATATAATATTATTAAACAAATAAAAAAAATCTCTTCAAATAAAAATCATGTCAATATAAGGAAAAAGTTCCTTCAGAAATAAGAATATGCATACTGATTTAGATTTAAAAATCAAGAGTAAAGTAATCATGTTAATGTGAAAAAACAATTTAAAAGAATATCCATGATTTATACTATAATATTATTAAATAAATAGAAAAAATGTTTTTAAATAAAAATCATGTCAATGTAAGGAAAAGTTCTTTCAGAAATAAAATATGCACACTGATTTAGATTTAAAAATCATATCGATGTAAGGAAAAGTTAAAAATATGCACACTGATTTAGATTTAAAAATCATATCAATGTAAGGAAAAGTTCTTTCAGAAATAAGAATATGCACACTGATTTAGGTTTATATCCAGGACAAAAAAAATCCAAAAAAGTCAAATAATAATCATGTTAATGTGAAAAATATTCTTCACAAATAAAAATATGCACCATGATTTATAATATAAGATTACTTAATAAGACCACAGACCACATAGAAACTATGATTTAGTATATAATATTAAGTAATAAGACAACAAATATTGGAAGAGTATGAAAATTCTTATTAAAAACTTATTTATATTGTATTATTAAATATATGAAAAACATCTCTTCAAGTCTTCCATATGCTTTTTTTAATTGCTGGCATTTTTTTGGCATTTGCTAGAGCTGGCGAGCTTGAGGAGACTTGTTATGATATTTTTATTCTTATTATTCTTTGCCTTATGACTTGCCTATCGGACCAGGGGATTGATGTCCATTCAGATCCGATGACGGGTAACCAACCTCATAAATTCATCTTATTATTATTTATGGCTGGATTCTCCCTTCGTTAAAGGTTCGTTAAACGACAGGAAATAAAAGGTTATTGAGGAAGAGGCATTTGCAGCATATCAGATTGGTGCTATAAGTTTTGGATAGAGATAAGTTGTGCATAAGTTTTAAGAAGCGTAAGTTCTTCAGACAAGAGTTAGTTTATTTGGAAATTTTGATCTCTTGGCAACAATTGATTATGGATCTCTTCAAGTCGTAGTCATGTCAATGTGAAAAAAATTCTTCACCAACAAGAATATGCACCATGATTTATAATTTATAATGTATAATTTAGAATAGAATATTACATAATAAGATAACAAATATAGCAAAACTAAATTGGAAGAGTATGAAAATTCTCATTAAACACTTAACATGGTAATTTCAATACAAAGAAAATTGCTAAACTTGCATTTACATACCAAAACATATAACCTTTAGCTGCACTTATGAGCCTGACCATACAGGTAACCTCAATTATCTTGTGTACATTAAGACTGGTCTGGACTGAGAGGTTTATTCACCTGGTAGGGCAGTTCAGGGTGCTGGCTCGGCGGTAAGCAGTTCACTGAACATGACTAAAGGTAACCTTAATTATGTCTGGTTTAACATTAATAGTGGTCAGGACCTTAATTATGCCTTGTCCAATATTAGGAATGGTCCAGACTGAGAGGTTTATTCAGCTGGTAGCACAGTTCTGACTGGGCGCTAAACAGTCCACTAAACCTTTAGAGTCCACTAAACCTTTAGATTGGCATAGATGTCGGTAGGGTTCCATGACCCCTTTTATTCCATGGCTTCGGTCGCTACTGTCTATGAATGTCCTCAATTAGCGTCATATTTTGCCACTGTTGGATCTGCAATATTGGATGTCTGAAATCAGATTTAAAAAGCAAAAGAATGTGAGGTAGAAAACTACAGAGAAACCAGGGTTACCTCTGTAGATTGGTAGCCATTTGTTTGAAATCCAAAATCAGCCAGAGGAACAGAGGCGAGCGTCATTGAAAGAGTCTGTAAAATACATGTTATTATATATAATCAAGCAAATAAATTGAATTTAATCAGACATTTAAATATCGGTTTAATTTGCATGCGCTATTTTAATCTGTTATTTCTGACCTGCACTTGGTTCTGCAAGGATTGAACATAGTTGATGATTTCCTCCAGCACAAGTACCTTGCTTGTAATCTGGCAACTCTCACAAACCACATAAATATAAGTAACTCAATGACCCAAACCAGATTAATGTAAATCATCAAATTAAGTAATAAAAGAATTAAGAATCCAATAATTACATCAAACAACTCAATGATTAATGTAAATCATCAAATCAAGGAACAAAAGAAAAGTAAGAATTCAATAATTACATTTATAGCAGTTTATATCTTATAACGAGTTGTCTAAAATCTGTAGAAAAAATAGTTTTTGAGACACATTTGCCAGAATCTGATAGAATTTTTAGAATCTCAAATAACAGTATCAATCCTGTATAATTTGGATGTCTTGGGGGTTTTGAGGGGCCCTGAATTCATCTAGATGTTCAGAAAAACAATTTACTCAACACAAATCACTGGATTTTTAGATTTTTAGATTTCATATGGCCTGATTTCGCACATGGAGAAATCGTGGAGGTCAGCTTCTATCTTATAATTGTAGGTGGAGTAGGGCTTATGCTTTTCCTAGATTAGATGAGGATATAAGAAAATAACCTGTAATTATACATAGATAACAAGTAGTTAATGTATTAATAACTGATAACTAATACATAATTAACAGCTAACAATTAATTTGTAACCTAGATCAATATTCACCAACCACAAGTTAAGTAATTATGCTACTTTAAATTAAAAATAAAACAAAGCAACAAAATAATATATACCTTGTTGCAGCCTGGAACAAGGTCCTGTAAAATTTTCATTCGACCTTTGATTTTCTCCCTTCTCGCCTGCATTTGATGGAAATTTAGTCATCTATGTGTAGTTCGGTTTGAACAAAATCATCAGTGTTATATGCAGGTATTTACCCTTTCAGCGAGGCTATGGCTGTCAGATGCTTGGCCTCTTCTTGCTCTCACGTATACGTAATCCTTTTGACACACAGCCTTTGGTTCCTCCTCGGTATTGGGCAGCAATTCAGGATGGCCACGCCTTAAAACATCTAATTTATGGTCCGAATTCTCTTCAGGATCTTTGGAAGTGTTTGAACTTCGCACAGATTTGTATCCGCTTGTCTTCAATTTCTGAAACCATCAAAATTGAATAAATTAGTTGGAATTCTGATATGTTGGATCAAACAGCTACAGAAGATAATATGCAGTTGAAGAAAAATAAACAAAAAAGTTAATAAGGACAAACACATAAAATGCATATAGAGATTTACTTAGTAACACTTTCCAGAAGAAAACATCCACTGAGCAATGGTATGGATCTTCTTATTATTCAAAAAATGAAAATTTACAACCTTTCTCTACAAGAATACAAGAAATATATATATTTCTTACCAGGTTACTGGTAACTGTATAAACTTTATAACTCTGTTAGAGAGTTACACAATCACCGAAAAAACTGGTTATCACCAGTTTCCAACATGATAATAAACCCTAATAACTGGACCGAATAAAATATGTTCAACTGACATAAAAAAACATTAAAACCTCATAGTTAAGTTTAATTCATTCACCTTGACAGGTTCCGGCACATCTGTATCAGTTTTTCTTTTCTTCGTCTTTCCATAACCTATATTCTCTAGACCGCCGGGTACTTCCATATCATGATCTGAGGAATGACCACTCATAACCCTAAGCCTCAAGGGTTTATCAATTCTCTGTTTTTGATCAATCCTTGCTTTGTGATTCTCCCCGTTGCGCTGAGTATGAGGATCAGAATCCTTTCTTTCTTCTCTCACTGTGCTTTTAGTTTCAGGATGCACCGTCCTATCACGATCAGATGGATGGTAGCATGCCGTACCCTCTTGCTCCTCCTCTATCATAATGAGATTAATGATATCCTGCCATTGCAATGATTCCATTGTTGAATGATACGAATGCAGTAATGCATTGCCAGCAGCATACGTAATGGGAGATGGAAGCATATTCGAAACCGGCCGCAGATTCACAGCCTCTGTCGTTATATCTGCGCAGGAATCATAGCTTATCAGTCCATTATCCTGTTCAGAGAAATGATTAGTTTGATTAAGTACTAGATGATTAATCACATTGTATTGAGAATTTTATCCTAACATTTGGTAATCTTGTCGCGAATCCCAGTACCTTACGTAATCCAGAAAAGCCTGATAGTGGCCAGAAAAGGCAGCCGTGCTTCAATTTCTCATAAGAAAAGAATTCAAACACATGATCAATGCTACTAATTTCATCATCAAGTGCTACTCAGGGAGAAGAAATCGTAGAACTCTGTTTCATAATGCAGTGCACCGAGGCCTGGTCAAGTCTAAGATCTAACAGATATTTCTAGCGGAGTCCACCTCATCACAAGAACGTTAGCACAAGGACGTCATCACTGTACGTTGAGGAACGTGCCAGTTGTATTTTTGTATTTATCACGTTGCCAACTGGAACGCAGACATCAAAAGATGAATCACTGGCAAAAGTAGCAAAGCAACATTGTGCAGCAGCGTAAATTAAGGTGCAATTTCAAACCTTTAGGATATATTAAAACACTACTAACGTTCTACAGCAATCATTGAGATATGTTCGCCGCACGGATCTCAATCAAAGGAAATATTCCTACTATAGATTTGGCCAATGGCGACGTAACAATCTTACAGTGTATACTTTGGCTATATCAATAAACTAAAAATCAGTATTAGGTTTAGAAAATTCTTACGATAACGTAAAATCTCCAGCATAGTTAAAACCTACATGAAATTTATACCATGATGAAACTCTAATCAAAGTGGAAAATTCCTCCCAATTCGACTAGTCCGTTCACTGTACGTTTAACTTATTCGGATAAATTTATGGTGGTTTGAACTTTTTAAGTTGTTCCATGTCGACGCGTTTGTCAAAACCATAATGGTAATTCAAATATTTTTATTGTATGATGTTAGTTTGACAGGTCGAATCCTGCTGGTTACCACTATAAACCTTATTTTTTAAATCCTAGAGAAACGGCCTTAGGACTTAGGACTGCAAGAGAATCAAACTCGTAACCTGTTTACTACCACGAACGCATTAACAAACATCTGTTGACCACTCCGTAATATTGCCAAATCAATTTAAAAAAACTCTGTCGCCTGAGCTTAAAAAACATGTACATTCAAGCCCTAAAAATAGTCTACCCTAGAAATAGCTGCATAATCCTCAGGCCCATCTCTTGGCGCATTCAAAACTTAACCTTTATTGTCAGTAGTCTGCCCTAGAAATAGTTGCATAATCCTCGGGCCCATCTCTTGGCGCATTCAAAACTTAACCTTTGTCCAGACCAGATTTTTGTCTCTCACTTCCTGATTCTCAGCTTGGATCCATGCAATATGATGCAGGAACATTCGATGGCTCAAAACAATCCTCCATCACATATTTTGTTTCTATTTTTCTTTAAGTTTTGTATGCGTTTTTCTTTTCCTCGGTAGCAGTTTCTCAGCTCGTTTGCCAATCTTTGTTTTCTTTCTTGTAGAAATCCTACTCAAATAGAAGATATGGGTATTGTAAAGCTTTGAAAATTCATATCATCCCATCATTAATTAAATTGGAACGGCTACTATTTAGCCAACTCTTTTAGGATGAAAAGTTAAAAAAATCTTAATTTCATGTTCTAGGGGTATATATTTATAATGAAAAGTTTGAAAAGTTGAAAAAATATATACTTTAAAAATTTTAAAAAATATTTATATTTTAATTGATAAAGTAAATTAGTATACATTTAAAAAAGAAATATTTTAAATATTAGCACAACCACAAGTAAAGTGGTCAAATAGGTCTAACCAACCACTTAGTTTTGTGGAGATAAATAGTTTTTAAACAAAGACTAAACATTAAACTAATTAATACAAACATAAAAAGAAATAGTATTTAATAAACATACCCCTTTTCTTAACAACAATTTAATTAAATCTTATTTAAATCTTAATCACAATGCATTTGAGCATAACAAGATAGGACGACCATGAAATGAATCCCCACAGTACACTTGTTACACTCGGGTTAATCTTGTTAAGTTAATCAACTCAAGGAAGTCCAAAATTTCAAATAATATATAAACACCTATGACTGTAAAAATATTTCTCTTCAACAAATATTTACAATATTTATAGTGGACTAACCACTTGATACATATGTTTTTAATTTCAATAAAAAGTGATAACATGTATATCTTACAATTTCAGGTTACATTTGCATTAATAATCAACATTGAATCATATTCTTTTTAGTAAGAATTTTACACTATTAAAAATGACAATATAAAATTTCAAACATGGTGAGAATCAAATCATGCAAATTAGAGCATAATTCAGAATGCATAAGTTTGGTTATAGCAAAGATTACACTACTTTTTAGATAACTTTCCTAGGAATCCCACACATGCATAAAAAAATTTGTTCCAATCCTTAATGCTATAAACGATATGTCTTTTTGACATTCAAAGTGGGATGGGGTAGAGGGAAAGAAAATTATAGGTATGAAGTATTCACACGATGTTAAAGTTGAGTTATAAAAAAAATTGAAGTGAAAAAGTGTGATAGATAAAAATGCATCCATATTTTAGGTTTGTAAGTTGACAAGGCCCTTTTTGTACAAGTTCATATCTAGAATTAATTATAAATATATGCAAGTTCACATGTAAACTTATTTCAGAATATATGCAAGTAAGAAAATTAGTGAGCTTAGTAAAGATTTTGTCCAAAACAAAATAACTGAATATTTTTTGAAAAATAAATAAATTTAATCTATGCATTATCTTTATGATGAAGCTAGCCAAACTTGCACAAGGTTTGTGGATTGTTGGGAGATATATATTTAATTATTAACTTTGTATGTTTCCCATTACAAATTGAGTTATTCAAAGACCCAATAATGTGGTTAGATAATAAATATTCAAAGGCCCAATAATGTGGTAAAAAAATAAGTAAATATTAAATATCAAAGTTGTAACCATATCATAAATATTAATACAAAAACGCATAGAGTTGCCAATGCACTAAAATGACTATAAATCGACATGTTAGATTATTTTAATGAGATAGAGTATGCAAACATGAAAAAACAGAGATGTCCATATTTTCTTAGGTTTATTCAATTCTTATTGTTTGCTTTTCATAATTGCCATTGAGCCACACATTTGCAATTAATCTTACTAATATGTCCCCAATGCTATTATCATTTACACCCATAACATGCACGACTAATTGTGTTATTATTTTACGAGGCCAAAAAGGAGAGACAAGAAAGAGAATGAAATTATGGTGATTGTAGGATCTCAAAAGATTCAGTATGGAAACAAAATGTGATGTCAATTCTCATATCTACAAGGATTAACAATGCTCATAACTCATGAATTCAAGTGAAGATTTAGAAAGACAAGGTGTAAGAGATTCTTTAGGAAGTTTTCATTTAGAGACACTAGCAATGGTGCATGCATCAATATGATGGTAGGATTATCTAGAGCTGAGCTATATGATGGATTTAATGTTGTGGAATGGGACACCATCCAGAAATAAATGATAGTAAAAATGAATACAAATTATTTTAGTCTTTCTATGCCAAAGTCAAGTATTGGAAGATGAACTCTAAATCATATTCAAGTTTTACATCTATTCTCATATAATATGGAAGGTACAATGTACAATGTTCATTGTGCAACCAAGAATTTTCAATGAAAACATTTATAGAATGTTAAAAATGTAACGGTGATTTTGAAATTTTATAAAATTTGTTGTTCTTCTTAAATCACAAGGGATTTAAAAATTTTACATTTTTAATAGTGATTTTTGAATTAAGAGTGGGTTTCAACCCATTGGAAGGGTGCTACAAAGGTTTAATTTGACCACTGCATCTCATGTTTTGAATGGTTCGAATTCGAAATACCTAGTCAATAACCACGTTGTATCTACTTCAAATTGGTAATCGTGCTTGCTTTGATGGTGCTACACAGGTCTCATCGGGTAGTTATGGGGCCGGGGCATTTATTGAATGCTCAAGCAGTGATCAGATTAAGCTTTGGTTGTATAGTGGCAGAGGCACTAATACTAAAGGGGAGCTTCTGGCTTTATGGCTTGTTTTATACTTCTCTACAAAGGCTAATACTATCTTGGAGCATGTAGCGGGGGATTCGTTGACTATTGTGAATTGGACAAACTCAGAATCTTCTATTAATGCCTTGGCTCTGTCCTCTTGGATGGATCAAAGAAAGCTCCTTCTAGGCCTCTGTCCTCAGACTTCCATCGTTCATATTTTTCAGGAACACAATGCTATGGCTGATTCACTCTCTTGTCGTGGTCTTGGGGCGATTGCAGGTAGGATTTATTATGAGATTCTGGAGGGCTCACTTGTGCCCACTCTCGGATTTTGGAAGATTTTTGCTGCATAGTTGATCTGCCTCCCTTTTTTGGTGTTTCACCCTCAGTTGGGGCCTCATCTTGGCCTCGGTGTTTTCTTTTTTTCTTCCTTGGTATCTCTCTTGGTATTTTCCCTTTCTGGACTACTGCTGGTCTCTTAGATCTTTTGGGAGATTGGTATATCCCGTGTTATTTCATTTTCTTATAGCCCTTGGTTGGTTGTATATGAGACTTGTTGCTATCTCGATTCCTTTGAAGACCTGGTTGGGTGTTTATTTTGGGTATTCTGTCTCGATATGTACTTTTATATTTATATTTATAAAGTATAGTTATTTTTCTGTGAAACAAAAAGGTCGAAGACCCCCAAGTCAATGCCAAACCTCTTTGTCACAACTTGAAATCGGCACACCAGAAGTCAATGCCAAACCTCTTTGTGACAACTTGAAACCGACACACCAGAAGGTATATCAGGTGGGGACTGTGTGAACATTAATTTCAAGGTAGACTTGCCATATATATCAGTTCTGGAACTTAAATGTAGACGGCGTAAAACCAGGGGATGTAGACATGTCATAAATATATGTTCCATGGTTCATGCAATGTTTGATTTGTGGAATTTTGCCACTGATAATTAGGGAAAGCCTGTCGTTCAGGCTATTAGGTATAAGTCTTTAATGTCACAAATGGCATTAGGATAGCGCGATATTCATGGGCAGGGTAGAAATTTGGAAAAAATTCCATCCGTCAAAACTGACGGTCTTTACACAATATATAAACGTTTTTACAATTTCTTTGTTTTTTATGACAGGAAATATGAAATTTAGACCGTATTTGACAGGCAAAATAGCCCACAACGGTCATTTTGCCCGTCAAAATCCAACCCTGTTCATGGGTAAGAGTCAAGACCACAAGGACCATAACTGTTTTTAATCATTGATTCGGATGATTCCATCAGACGCTGTTACCTTATCATTTTTGACACGTGGACACGTTCAACAACATCCCGCGTGGATGGAAGGTCTATGCGCCAGTGCCATTGTTTACTTTCGTGAACGTGAAGCCGCCATTCAATGTATCTCCGAGATTTTAGTCGAAGCAGATTAACGCGGTAGGAAATTAATGACCTCCACGATGAATAAAAAGAAATCTATTTTTTAGTGGCCCCAAAACGTCGTTGAAAATATACCCCAAATGTATTGAAATGGTAGACAGTGGACTTTGATTCAATTAGTAAGGTCATAGAAATAATTGAAGAAACCATGGTGAATAGAGATAAACATAATATTGGCAGAAGAGGCATACTCGATAATTATTAATGAGCAATGGGTTTGTGCACGAAGTTGAGGGACCCTTTAGGTGCAATTCTGCATCTAAATATGCATGTTTTTTACCGCTCTCTACACAATGACATACATGACCATTATTGACGAAATTTTAGGCATAGATATAATTTTTTTATGCAGATTCCAAATATGTAATTTAAAAAAAAAAATATTGAGATTTTCTATTTATTTCCTAATTTTCATGTTTCATCACTCTGTTGGTCAAAAAAACATACTGTTAGTGTTTATTCCGTAACTTTTTCATTTCACAACCATTTAAAAAATAAATTGTATGGTGCACTAGAAGACACCAACCTCTACATTCTATAAAAAATCCAAGTCGAAATAACTACATTAAGACCTTCAAAGGATGCACCCACATTTGACGTATCGCTCTCGAGGTTTGATCACTTATATAAAAAAAAAAATAAAAAATTAAACATTTAATTTTGGAAAAATAGTGTTGCACTAGTGCTACAAGTTCTATACATGTATACCAATATTTGTAGCCCGAAACCATCATTTAGGCATTGAAAGGCTACACCCACAAAAACATATATCTTATCATTTGCCAAAAAAAAAAGTGACTGTTATAAAACATTAAATTTGACATAGTTATGTAAATTTTCAATACTTAAAACTTATATATTCGGAAACGTGACTCAATTTCCTACGTTTCATACTTTTTACTTGATGCAAGATATCTTGTGTAGGAATGTCAAAAAAACCAATTAAGTTGAGGGATGCCTGATTTTTCATCCTTTTATTGCATCTAATGCGCCAAAAGTGACCCGCATTAGCTTGCACATGCCCCAATCTATAATGTTCAATATGTATATATACATATATATATAATACAAAATGACCATGTAACTGTGTAATAGTTAAGTAAACTAACAAACTATGATTAGAACTTTTAACATCCCCATGATCATAAGTTTGTTCTTGTCTTAAAAAATGTCACTACCTTAGAATCAACAATTTGTGTCAACCGAAGTTAGAGAGTACAAAACTAAAGAAGGTAGGATACAAATGACTGAAAATCTCTTTGAAACAAAATCTAACAGAAGTAGTATGACTTCTACTAAGTTGCATCGTTTCAAGTTGATCATAAACTAATGGTTTTAAGTTGACCATAAAACTATCCAAGCAGAGAAACAACTATAAATGTTCTCTGAAAATGTAAACCAGCAGAATCTCAATTTTTCTGCTAAATTGAACTATCAAGAGCTCAAAAGCTATGAAGAGGTGGTTTCAGGATGATCACTAACCAAGATGTGGTTTTACGATGACCACTAACCAGATAAAACAAAAAGGTGGTTTTAGGATTACCACAAACCATATAAACAAGAAACCAATTAATAGTTTGATTGTATGTTCGGGAATGCTACTTGTTTCCCATTTGATCATTTATTCACAGATTCTAAAACAGACTTGGAACATGACTGAAAACTTTAGATTTCATTCAACCCTGTCAAGGACAAGTTATCAAGTGCAAAAAATATATTTGGTTGTTTTAACAAGTATAGCCAAGAAGAGATCCACCACTTGTATAAGCTACTACATAAGGAATCTCTTTCCGTGCAGACTTCATCTTTTTCCTTTCAGACTTCTTCAAGAAGAAACATTTTGTGGAACAATGTATATGCTTTCCACAATGCATACAAGGATGAAGATCGAAACACTGATCTTTCATATGTCCAACTTTATCACAATGTTGGCATTTCAACATTTCATGCTTGAATCTAAAGACGAACTTTCATTGAGAAATCCAACACTCTGAAATTGGGTGGGTTTTGAATAATTGGGAATGAAAAATGTAACTACTTCTTTGTATCCAAGGCCAAGTCTATGCTGGTTATGAACAATTTCTTCTCAAGGTGTAACAATGGGCTTAGGAGGTTGAGCATGACATACATCATCTTCATTGACTTCACTGACTTTGTTGTGAGTAGACTGCAGAAATTTCTGGACATAAATAGGTTTATAATGTTGTGTCTTGTGCTACAAATCTTCTTGTTGCAATTGTGACTCAAGCTGTAAAAACTCATGTGTATCTTTTGAATGCTATAATCAATTTTTAATGTAAGAGAGAGTTGTCTTGTCAACTATGATTCTGTTGTCATCAAAAGATAGAATTAGAGTGTTCAATAACTCTACCAAACCATTAATTTGAGCCATGGAAATAGAACTAAAAGAGGGCTTCTTGCAGTTCCATGGGCTTTTACAATAATCCAACTCGATAGTAGAAAATTGAAACTCAACAAAAGGGTGTTGGATTCAACCAATAATGCACCCAATTACAATCATACATCAATCCAACAGAATAATGATACTCACAAACACAATATTATGTACCAAAAAAGCTTGCAAATACACATGAAGCAAGGATAGAAATATGAATAGGCACAAGTTCAGAAAAGAGATGTTGAATTGTTCTTAAATTCTAGATGCTGGAAATTCTGCACTAGAAACTTTGGCTTGATTTTTCTAGTGGGTATTCAAGCTTGCACACAATGACACTTTGCCACTATATTTCTTCGAGGTCAACGTTCATCACTTCAGAGTTCATTTCAACTCTTGAAAATTAGTTGTTCATGAACAGATAGAACAAATAACTAATTTTCTTCAACACACTTCCAATGGCCGATTTCCTTTAGTGTTCTGAATCACATCATCTACAAATATACCTTTATGGTTTTATACATCCATCTTCCATTACTATGAAATCTTAAATCTGACTTTCAATTCCAGAACTCTATTTCTGCATAAAAATGTTAAAAAAGATGCCAGAACTCCAATACATTTACCTTCAGCATAGTTGCTCCTTCGAATGATAACCACCTCTTTCTGAATTCCTATATGGTTATTCTCCCAACTCATTTCTTTGTTTACATGACCAAACTCATCGTTCCAAAATTCAATCATTCCTTTTCCTTCTGATTTGCATAACCTTCTTCTCGAGCAACATTGTCATCTCCAGCCATGTTGTCAAATTTGAAAAAAGTAAAACTTAGAACATGATATCAATCAGGCTTGGAATATTCCAGATTTTAAATTTCACACAACATATATTTTATTGTGCAGGCGCTAGCATATGACTTGATCAAAACTTCGGATGCTGAAAAAGACATTCGTACGCTTCCTTTTTCTTTTATATTTTAAGGGTTTTCTACTGCTATAATATTTCCCAAGTTTCAATGCCATTCCATTTGTTTCCTGCAATGGAGGATTACTGTGCTCAACTTCATCGAAAATTTCTAGAGAGCAGTCGCAGAACTCCTTCTCAATAAATATTTTGCTCACGTCGAAATCTTGCTTAGCATTTGGGAACTTGACGGCAATCTCCACTAAGTTGAGATTTAGGTTTTACAGCATCCACAAATACTATTCTCCTACTCAGAACCTTTTTGTTTATTTAAGCTTTAGGTTTTTCTTTCGTTCTTCACCATTCGAGGAAAATGTCGATGGTTCTAGGGTTCAAGCGTTTGCTGGAGAATAGCCTCTCTTCTTCATGTCCACACTTTACAACTTTCTTTTCGATGGGAATCACTACCAATCTTTTTTTGTTGGAGAACTTTATTTTGTACAATAGAGAAAGCTTTTGACAGAAGCATTCTCACGCTTTGAAGTAGTCGAAGCTAAAGTGGATAGAATTATCAAAGATCAGAAAGGCTTTGGCTTTGTTCAATATGATTCAGAAGCGCATGTAGAAAGAGCTAGCTGCTACTTCACAAATTTGCAACTTAATATATACGAAAGACGAAATTGTAATAATGAACCCTCTGAACTCGAACTCTTTACATCGAAAACCTCAGATACAATGAAGACTAACTAAGAGTCATTACCTTATATGTAGTACTTTACCTTCAATTCCTTCTGTGGCATATACTTTGCATGATTCTCTTCCAGTATCTTAATCACCTCCTCTTAACAACAACATAATCCGAAGATCTCCTTTTTCGCTCTCCTTTTGTCATGCCTCGCTATGATATTTCTATTTTCTTGGTCCAATGAATCTTCATGTTCTCTCATACCACTGTTAGATTCATAATGAAGAAAAATGGATAAACATCATAGAGATAACTAAAGAATCAAGAAACCAGGATGAACGGAGATAAACACAAGAGGCATACTCAATAATCATTAATGAGAAATCTGCAATGTTCAATATGTAGATAGACATATATAATACAAAATGACCATAATTGTAATGTAATTATATAACACTTACTTAAAACAATGAACTATGATTAGAGTTTTCAATAGACTTGTCCTCCATTATGTGGTATGAGAATCCCAGAGGTGTGTTTCTAAAGAGAACGCTAGATGACAGGTTGGTAAGAAGAAGCGTAGACTATGTCCATGAATATTGTAATAAGTCAAGTTCTCCTTGGATTAATAGCTGGTTAAGGAAATTTAGCTTTAAAAAATCAATTGAGAGGCTCTTTGGTTTGATCCCTGAATAAATACTTATAAATGATGCGGTGGTGGTGGTTGATGATTTAGTATCAGTCATGTACACGCAAGTGTTCTCCATGATTCTCCATGGTACTTTTAGTGAGATTACTATGATAAAGGAGCATGTATAGGTCAAGAAATAGTGAGTTTGAAAATAAGGAGATTATAGAGAAAAGGATTGCATTGGAGGCGATATGGGTTCAACAAAGAGAAGCATTGGAGCAAGACATCTTGGATAGTAATGAGAGATAATTGATATTGAATATTAATGAGAGATGAATGAGAATAGATAAATGATTTCAAGAATCCCTCGAAGAAGGAACCTAAGGAAATGAAGAGCATTAAATAAACTTGTAAAGTGATGTTTATAAGTTAATCAGTTCGATAGCAGATATGGTTTGTGAAGATAAAAACTAATCAAAGAATGTAGTAGAGTGGGAATTCATGTGTGTTCGTATTTTTGAATATCTTTCACCTTTGCGACACCTTCATGTTGGCTTATATTGACCTAGAGGTTTCCAATGTAGACCCATGTTCTTCGCGGTTTCAAGGAACCAACGAAACCCCTTCTCACTGGCCCTTTTGGCAATTGCCTGGCTAAGGTCTCACCCGAGGTGTAGCTATGAGGGTACTCCGGAATCAGGTTTCCACCGTGATGTGATGAGTTGTTCAGACAAGACTACTACACAGCACACTATTAGACTTGTGCTACGGACTAAGGACTGCGCAATGATAGACTGCGTCACGGTCTGCACTTCTACAAACTTAACTGCTTGCGCAACCAACGCATCCAAGGACTGCGCCGTTCGGGTGGAATACAAATAATAGGACAGCACAACTGACTGATACGCCTCCTCTTCCAATATTACCCACTATAGAGACTTTACTTTAACACTTAATCATTCATCGACTGCCTTAGATTAATTAGCTTTATAACAAATGCAAGCAGACGAAACATACAGTGTTGCGCACACCCGGTGCTGCGCGCCAAAGAGTTATACAATCCGAACTCTACATACACATGTGATTATTCAATGACTGATACTTTAACAAACTTGGAATACTGAGCATTCAACATTCATTCATTCCTGCGATACTTAACATGTCATTCCCATCTTTCTCCTATGGCGAATACATATAAAAGCATTAACACATCGACTGATAAATGAGAATCCAAGTATCCAATGTAAGCAAATAAGCAAATGCAAAGACACAAACAGTCACACTACATAGTATTTAACGTGGTTCACCCCCAGGATGGGAGCTACATCCACAAGAACTGTTGTTATATTAGTCTTTCGGAAAGGTACAATAGTTCTTTGTCTGCGCACTCAGTTGCAGACTCTCTTCTCTCTCTCAGTAGGCCTCTGCGCACATAGCTTGGAGAGTCTTTACAAAATGTTCCTTAACAGAGATTTATCAAATCAATAATGAGAACAATACAAAATGAAGAGTTCAAACATTTCCCATACAAAAATTCCTTATTTATAGATCATGCCCATAGGTCATGTCTTTACAATTCGAAGGAAAAAATCCCTAGGATTTACAAAACTGTCACGGTTTTCCCTTAACTGGACTTGCTGGCTTCTCGTAGCAAATATTCCATCATGGCCTTCCTATAGCGCATGCTCATGTCGCTATCGGCCTTCCTGTCACATACATGCCAAAAGGTCGCTTTGACTGAGCCATTCTTCCTCTAACGGTCTCATGTGACTCGTTCAGGTAGTGGTTCTTTCACATGTGTGACCAGTTGCTTTCTTTCCGCTTTGCTCCTACCTGCCGCTTGGTACTCCTGGAGCATCTTTACAAAAAATAGACCACCACTGGTCTAACCGGAATCGGTGCCGTCTTTTGTCCGACACTCTGCTTTGCCAGATCCACGTAGACTGGACACATCGCAGTGTTGTCTCCTCGCAGCATTGATCTTCGTAGCTCTTCCGACACTGCGCTGTGCCAACTTCGCAGCATCCCAAAAACTTATAGAAAAATATTCCAACTGAACTACGCTCAGCTCCGCAGTTCCAAAAATCCTTCTTGCTCAAAATGCCCCACTTGGGCCAGGCCCAACATTTCATGCGTGACTCATGTGCACCTCCATGTTTCCCTCCACCTCCATGTTCAAAGAATTTGGTCCTTGAATAGAAATGGTTGGTAGTGCTAAACTACCTATTTCATATTAAATTATACAACATTACAAATATATAAAGTTAAGCAACATGTAATATCACTCACATTTGACTAGTTCCCACAAGTCATTTTCTTGGAAATATAAAATGTTACTGCCTCACCTCTAAGAATCATTGAAATAGGAAATCACATCCAAAATATCTATAGCGTTAATATCAAGGAAATAAATTATTTATTTATGAGTCCATGTTGAAATTGGTGCATGAAAAATAATTTATATTAAAAAACAATAAAGAAAGAATTATCATAAAGGAGAGCCCTAGAAGCTATGGGAAATTTTTTACATGACATTTATATGAGAGATTAAATTGAATACTTTTTTAAGGTTCATTTCTATATTAAATTATAAAAAAGAGAAAAACTATACATATAATAGTTACAGTTGAGAGAGTCCACATAGCCGAAACATAATTCCTAACCGTACACTTAGAAAGCTAGTGGAGGGTCTCAGGAGTTTCGAGAGCTAATAGTCTAAACAAATAGCAACCAAAAATCCCCCCATAAGCGGGGGGTTATGAACACCTTTTAGCTAAAATGAGTGAAGTAAAACCATTCTATACTATACCAGCCATGAGCTAATCTAAACAGGAGACCCAATGAAATTGAAATGACACTATTTATCATCAAATACATGAAGGATAGGAAGGCTAGAACCTGGAACATTTAGCATTACGAGGTAACCGACAACCTGATGGCTTGTTTGCATGTCATTCCCACATGTCCCATGCAATATAGAGGTGCTGATGCTCTGAGTCAACCACTTGATTTCTATGGCAAGAGCATCTAGTCTGGAATTAGTGTTTTTGTCCACCATGACTTGGTTATAGGAGAGTTGTCTCATATTATCCTTCAGGTGGTTGAGCCTAGCAGCTAGCACGTTCTCCTCCCTGATGACAATTTGGTTTCCCCCTGCACATTCCTCCATGGCGAGGTTGATAAGAGCCTTCATGCTCCATAGCATGCCCAGGATACGAGTGTGATGGGTTTCATGGGTCCTAGTGCCTCCCTTATTCTCAGCCATGCCTCCCAATTCCTCCTTGAGATTCTTAACATCTTGGAAATATCTATTGGTTCTTAACTTGTGTTCCAATCTTTCCAAACGTTGCCAGAATTCTTTCTTGACCTCTTTCTGGAAGAAGCCACAAGCATTCTGCATATCCCTTATTTCCCTCGGCATATGAATCCTGCGAGGGTCATTGACCATCTTCGGCTGGGTGGTCTTGGTACAAACCATCTTGGAGAGAATTGTGGCTATAACTAGACCATGGTGCTCTGATATCTACGTGGAAGATAATTATGCTACAGAACCATGGAATGAAATATCCCATGGAGAAAACCAATGCTGATATCGCTGACATTGTACAGGAGAAATAACTTGCAATGTCCTTTCGGAATTATACGTCATTGAGTGATGTGATCATTCTATCCACTATATCTAGGACGACCTTAAATAGCCATGAAAGCTTTCACAAGGGAAAGGATAGACTCAGAGAACCAAGGACATTGTCGTGCAGATAAGCGGTACTTAGATCTTAATTGAGCTGCGATGACAAGATGAGGGCAAAGACACCTCCCACACTGGGTCCAACCACATGTCGCCCTACATGATTCACTCCTTCTGTTTTTGTAATCTGTCCATCTCATCAATCTACTTGGAGTTGGAAGGGATGCACCAGTCGTGGGGGTTGCTAATTCTGATGTCCTCTCCTAGCAAATTCCTTCTTTAGAGATAGTGCCTCTAATTTGGTTTCCAGTCTCCAACTTGGCCTTATTTTACTCATTCCAGAGCTAGTGATCATTCTTGTTAGTATCTGAATCATGAGTTGAGAGCCCCCCTCCACAATGAGTTTGTTAAAACCCTCTTAAAACCCTTTGTTCAAGCAACATTGAGACTTGTTAGCATTGCATGAAGCTCTAGTGAGTTGTTACTTTCCGTACCCAGATAGCCTGCATAGGTATGGAGGATCTAGCCATGGTGATCTTGAATGGAGACCCCATAGCTAGCAAGACTAGGATTATGCTTGCTATCGCCATCAAAATTAAGCTTCATGAACCCCTCCGCTGGGGTGCACTAGACAATGAGGATGACTGTGGTTTCATGAGATTTGGTGGAGATAGATTGTTGCAAATTCTGGTTGACGATCCAAGCTGAAATGATGAGGCGATCTTGGGGCTGGAAGTTCCCATCCTCTATTGACCATGGGGAGACTAGGGTGGTTTAATGAATATCTAGGTGGATCATTTTCGAAACTCGAGTATTCAAAAGATAGTCATCATTGAATATTCTTCTATTCCTCTCTTTCCATACTTCCTAGAGTAGGAATCCTAGAAAAAGATGTCAATTCCTATTAACTATGTGGTTATTCAAATTTTTACTCTGCCAATTGGTTATGGTATCCTTAACGGTGGCCCAATTACAATCCGTCTATCGAAAAATGCTAGCCTTGTTATCCAATGACTGTTGGAAGAAGGAGCAATGATTAAAAAGGTGTTCCATGTCGTCAGCTGCTGACTGATAAAGAAGACATATTGACAGTCCTTTGAATAACCTTTTGAAAGTACAATCCCACATTAGAATTTCCCCCAAAGAAACTAGCCACATAAAGGTTTACGGAATGCACCTTGAAAACAAGGAAGGCTTCTCAAAACTTAGGGTTTTGACTCATGGTTGACTTAGGAGGTATATTTGAGTGTAGTTTGGCCCATTAGGCTCACCAAAATATGCTCTAGGAGGGTTATTTACTCTAACAAAGTAGGGAGAGAGAGGGAGTGTGGAAGGGACGAGAAAAGAGAGAGAGGTGGGGGGGGGATAGGGACACAAGGTGCCTTAGAAAAGTAAGGTTAATGCTTAACAATTACACACTACACACATGTTCACATAGACAAGATGCAAACAACATGCTAGAAGTTGGCTTATATTACTTCTACCGATCGGTTATAATGCAACTGCAAATAAATGAAATAACTAATTAACTATCGGCCTCAGCCATTATAGTACATAAGTAACTATGTGCTATCTCAGTGTGTCGACCATCACCCTCTCCTGGTTCACTACGAAACTCTGAGCTATGGATTGATCTCTCTGTGTTCAGAAGATGTGTGACTGTTCTCTCCAATCTACCTATCTTCTCCATGAACTTTGCTCTGCGGAATTTGATCCAACTAATATTTCCTCCTGGTCTTCTACTCTGCTACTGCTGTTCCTGAGAACACTCCGACCCCCAAGGCACACATCCTCTATCTGTTGATCTTCTCAGATCTTGCAGACCTGCATCTGTCAGTGTCCCAACCGTGCTGCACAATCTCTTCCTGTGTTGATATTTGTCACGATCCCAACCACTTGCAATAACTGCCATTAACTTCCTTGGCAACCCTGAACTATTTCCAAGTACTCCCCTTGGCTTCTACGCGTCCTTCTGATAAGCTACATTAATCCATCACATCGTCCATACAATTTGTTAGCTTCAACTTATCCTTTGACTTCCTTCACAATCTTTAGGCTTCGCTAGTACGCCCCTTCCTCCTTGCTTGGCTCATGCCCAAACCTTTCAGTGTTGTGGTTCGACACACATCGACCATCGATGCTCCGCTCAACCTGTGGTCTGTCGATCCTAACATTTCAACTCTCGACTTTCGCTGCATCTGTCGGTCACATACCCAAGTGCTCCTGCTCGACTTATTGACTTAGACAAGCCAATCTACTCTCCGCACCAGTGGTCATCGACACTCCCTCTGGTCGGCTTTCCTCATGTCGACTAACTTCAACTAATCTACCTAGGCCCTGATGCTGTTGCATTAGACTCCCCGGGTGAAAAAGAACTCGACGGCTTAGTCAGTCTCTTGAACTCTTCTCAGAAATCCACGTCGCCTTCTGTAACTCATCATCTTTCCATCGCACTAAGTATTCCTTCCTTCACAAACTGTGTGTACGCCCAACTTTGCGTTCCTCTATTACTTCTGTGATTTCTTCTTTCTGTCGATCTGGAATCTGCATTGTCTAGTCGATATCCAACACTTCCATGCTTCTGCTGCTTGAACCTTCTTCGAACTTGTATAGATATGAGACATTGAATGTTGGTGAAATGCTCAAGTCATTCGGTAGCTCCAACACAAGTGTTGTCTGAAATCTTCTTCAGAATATTACATGGTCCAATCTTCTTTAGTTTTAGCTTGTTATATGTCCCTGTCGGAAATCTCTCCTTCCACAAATGTGCATAGACCAAGTCTCCTTCATTGAACTACTGTAG
Organism: Larix kaempferi; assembly: GCA_027924585.1. NCBI lineage: Eukaryota > Viridiplantae > Streptophyta > Pinopsida > Pinales > Pinaceae > Larix > Larix kaempferi. The sequence continues at coordinate 13,296,202 of BSBM01000767.1, read as the reverse complement.
TCTCTTCTTTCTTTCGGCTCTCAACTTGTAGTCCACGTTACTCTTTTCTATGCGCTTTCGCACATCTTCATGTGCTTCTTTCATATGCTCTACAAATGATTCTGCATATGCTCTTTTCCTGGTTTCTGTAGGTAACTCGACCAAATCTACCACTCCGTGTGGGTTTCTTCCCTAAACAATCTGGAATGGGCTTAAACCTGTCGACCGATTCACATAATTGTTATATGCAAAATTTGCTTGCGCCAACACATTCTCCCACTGCTTGGGTCTGTCGGCCATCAAACATCTCAGAAGGTTTCCCAAACTTTTGTTCACCACCTTGGTCTGTCCGTCTGTCTGCGGATGATATGCCAAGCTAAATTGAAACCTCGTGTCCAGTTTCTTCCATAGGGTTCTCCAGAAATGTCCCATAAACTTAGCATCTCTATCCAATGTGATACTTTTCAACAACCCATGCAATCTGCCTACTTCCTTGAAGAATCCTATAGCAATTCCTATGGCGTCACTTGTCTTCCGACATGGAATAAAGTGTGCCATTTTTGAAAACCTGTCGACTACACAAAAAATTGAGTCACTTTCCTGCTACGTCTTCGGCAATCCTAGCACAAAATCCATGCTCAGGTGCTCCCATGGAGTATTTGGTACAGGTAATGGTGTACACAACCCCGTGTTTTGACTTCTTCCTTTTTCCAACTGGCAAACTCTACATTGTCGAACCCACTTTCCGACATCTCCTGTCATTCTTGGCCAGTAATACTTTTCTTCAACTAACGCCCTAGTCTTGTCGATGCCAAAAGGACCTGCTAATCCACCGCTATGCAACTCTCGGATTAGGTTCTCCCTTATGGATCCTCTGGGAATACACAACTGTTGTCCCTTGAACAATTATCGCTCTTGGATAAAATAACCCAAGTATGGAGTTCTGTCAACACTCCCATGCTTTCCCAAAATCCTCGTCGGTCTCATACTCTATCTTCACCGACTCTATTCCTGTTTCCTGAACTGTCATCATGTTCCATAATGAAACCATTTGACTCAGCGTGTCGGAAACCTTGTTCGACTTTCCTGACTTATGTTGCAACATGAAAGTATATCCCTATAGGAATTCGACTCATTTCATGTGACACTGATTCAATTTCGACTGAGTATTCAGATACCTCAGTGCTTGGTGATCTGTGTACAACACAAATTCCTTAGGCAACAAATAATGCCTCCACTTCTTCAATGTTTGTACAATAGCATGGAACTCCGGGTCATAGACTAAATATTTCCACTTCGTATCATCGAACTTTTCACTAAAGAATGCAATTGGTTGGCCCTCCTGGATCAACACTGCTCCAATTGTTGTTCCACTCGCGTTGCAATCGACATGGAAAACTTTGTTGAAATTTGGGTGCACTAATAATGGGCTCTGAGTGACCTTTTCCTTCAACTTGTCGAAAGCTCGCTGGGCTGCTTCCGTCCACTTGAACTCGCCCTTTTTCATGCACTCTGTCAAAGGTGCAGAAATCTGACTGAATCCCCAAATGAACTTCCTGTAGAAACTGGCAAGTCCATGGAAACTCCTTACTGCAGTCGTACTTATCGGTTCCGGCCAATCCAATATTGCCTTCACCTTTTCTGGGTCCATCACCAACCCTTTACTCGAGATTAGAAATCCCAAGTACACCAATTCTTCCTTCATGAAAAAACACTTTTGCAGGTTCACCATCAGCTTCTCTTCCTGCAACTTCTGCAATACGGGTAGAATGTTCCCCAAGTGTTATGTCTTGATTCTACTGAAAATCAGAATGTCGTCTAGGTAGACTACGACAAACTTTCCCAAGAATGGATTCAGTAATTCATTCATCAACCTCATGAATGACCTGAATCTGGTGATAATTGCTCTTCAGGTCTATCTTCATGAAGTACTTCACTCCACTCAGGAAATCCATCAAGTCATCCATTCTTGACAATGGAAACTGGTACTTGATCGTGATCTTGTTGATGGCTCTGGTGTCTGTACACATCCTCCATTCTCCACCTTTCTTCGACGCTAATATTGCTGGTACCACGCATGAACTCAGACTCTCTCTGATCAATCCCTTGTCCAACAACTCTTGAACCTGTCAATTGAGTTCCTGACCTTCTTTCGGACTCATACTATGCGGTGCTTTGTTTGGTAGACTCGACCTTGGAATCAAGTCGATTTGATTGGGATATGCTCCTTGTCGACGGCAATCCCGTCGGTGTCTCATTGACTACTATGCTTCGAAACTCATCAAGCATCTTTCTGGCTTCAACCAGAATCTTCTCCATTGTCGACCTCTCGACACATGGTCCTTTCAGAATGATATAAAAACACCTCGACTTCTTTTCCTCCTCTGCAAGGAATTATTTTGTTGAGCACATCAGCACTCACTTCTCCCAAAAATTACTCTCATCGTGCTTACCGTTGGCTCGCTCCTCCGGCTTCGGCTTAAGAGTCCTCTTCACACCATTTTTCCACACTATGACTGTGTTGGCTTTACCATCATAGATCATCTTTCGATTATATTTCCATGGTCTCCCTAACAATAGATGGCACGCATCCATTGGGATTACATCGCACAGTACACTGTCTTCAAATCCTTCAACTCTGAAGTTGATCAAGCACTGTTTCGTAACCTTCACATGATGTCCTTTCTGCAACCATTAGATCTTTTAAGGGTGTGGATGTTCCCATCATTTTAACTTTTCCTTTTCGACCACCTCTATCAACACAAGATTCTCAGTGCTTCCACCATCAACTATGGTCTTGCAACGCCATTCGCCGATTCACACCTTAGTTCGAAAGATGGCCTTTCACTATGCCAACTCTTGCTCACCGCGTTTGTTATCCAAAACCAGTGTCTAACTGGCTGTCATGGCCTGACTTTTCTTCTTACCATCCTCACTGTTGTCGTATTTCGATTCTTCCCTCTCGTCGACTTTCTCATCCCTTCGACGTCTGGGTTTCAAATACTCTGTAGCATGTAGGTTCTCTGGGCACTCATATGCCTTGTGTCCCACTCCATGACACTTGTAATAGATTATTACTGGTTTGTTAGCTCCTTTTCTGTTAGATGGACCACCTCAATCGTGGTTCTCCCAGCCACTGCGTCTGTTCTCTTGCGCTTTCTCCCTTGTCGATGTCCCTTCCGTCCGTCAGTTTTCTTCGACAGATTCCTTCATCTAACTACTACTTTGACCTTTCATGGAAACAACCTTCGCACCTCGACCAGTCATCCTGCCTCTAGTCGCTGTGAATTTTCTCGACAGTTTCTTTTCTTCCTTCAAAGCTAACTGGTAGGCTTCACCCACTGCTCTAAATATTGACATGCTCAATTCATCCTGAATGGCATATATAAAGCCATTCATGTACCTATCGACAACTTCTTCTCCTTCATCGGTCTGACTCGACCTTATCGACAGTCTATAGAACTCTTCCTTGTACTCCTTCACAGTCATCTCTTTTTGTCAAAATTTTTGCAACTTCTCGAACAAGGAAATCACATAGTCATTTGGAAAGAACTTCCCCTTCAGCTTGGTGACCATCCTATCCCAAGACTTGATTTTCTTCTTGCCTTTCTTGGCTCTGTCAGCCTGCACATTGTCCCACCACAATGAAGCATGACCCTTTAACCTCAAACATGCAGTCTTAACCCACTTAGGATCATTGATCTTCTCTATATCGAAGTATTTCTACATATCTATAAACCAATCGATCAAGTCTTCTGGGTCCAGACTTCTTGAGTAGGTACATACATCCATCTTTGTCCGACCTCTCATATCCATTAGAAGTTTGATCAGTTTGTCTTCTGGTTCTTCTCCCGCTGCTTCCCGTGGTTTCACTTCTTCGACCTCCTCGTCGTTGTGGTCTAACACATCATGAAGAAAACCATGCCTTTGGATTTCTTTGATTGATGCAACTTCATTTGTCAAAGTTCATATTGTTCAGACACACTTGTCAAACATCTCACGATCAACTATGACTGCTGCACCATGTGCTCTTCATCCAACACCTCAAACGTTAACACCTCTGTGAGCCATTTTCAACCTCAGCTGAAACTCCCACTTCTTCCAATCGCAACTGGACTTCAATAAGTCATCTACAACTCTACCCAACCTCAGCTAGAGCCATAAACACACTTGCAAGTTCAATACCACCCGACGTTCTTCTGATCGTAGGATTTTTCTATCGCTCTGATATGGCTATCCTTTAGCTCTCAGGATGCTATGGCTCTGATACCAACTGACACAAGGTGCCTTAGACAATTAAGGCTCTTGCTTAACAATTACACACTACACACATGTTCACATAGACAAGATGCAAACAACATGCTAGAAGCTGGATTATATTACTTCTACTGAATTGGTTACAATGCAACTGTAAAGAAATGAAATAACTAATTAATTGTCTGCCTCAGCCATTACAATATAGAAGTAACTGTGTGCTATCTCAGTGTGTCGACCGTCACCCTCTCCCGGTTCACTACGAAACTCTGAGTTATGGCTCGATCTCTCTAAGTTCAGAAGACGTGTGACTGTTCTCTCCAATCTACCTATCTTCTCCCCAAACCTTGCTCTGCGGAATCTGATCCAACTAATCTTTCCTCCTGGTATTCTACTCTGCTATTGTTGTTCCTGAGATCACTCCGACCCCCGAGACACGCATCCTCTATTTGTCAATATTATCAGATCCTACAGACCTACAACTATCAGCGTCCCAACCGTGCTGCACAATCTCTTCCTGTGTTGACATCTGTCACGATCCCAACCACTTACAATAACTACTATTAACTTCCTTAGCAACCCCGAACTGTTTCCAAGTACTCCCCTTTACTTCTACGTGTCCTTCTCACAAGCTACAGTAATCCATCATGTTGGCCATACTGTCTGTCGGCTTCGATTTATCCGTCGGCTTCCTTCACACTCTTTAGGCTTCGCTAGTCCACCCCTTCCTGCTCCCTTGGCTTATGCCCAAACCTATCGGTGTCATGGTTCGACACATTTTGACCATCGACGCTCCACTCAACCTGTCTTCTGTTGACCCTAACATGTCGACTCTCGACTTTCACTGCATCTGTCGGTCACATACCCGACTACTCCTGCTCGACTTATTGACTTAGACAAGACAATCTTCTCTTTGCACCAGTGGTCATCGGCACTCCCTCTGGTCGAATTTCCTCATGTCGACTAACTTTGAATGATCTTCCTAGGCCCCAATGCTCTTGCATCAGATAGAGATATATAGATGGAAAGAGAGAGGGGGGTGGGGTACATGTGGATAAGGAGGGAGGGTGAGAAAAATAATGAGAGAGGTAGCAAAAGAAGGGGAGGGGGGAAAAAGGGGGTAGTTGTGAGAGAGACTGACTGAGTGAAGGAGGGGCAGAGAGGGAGTGTAGAAGGGATGTGAACAAAGAGTGAGAGAAAGAGGGGGGAGTGAGAGAGAGAGAGGGAGTGGATAGGGGTGGATACAGAGGGAGAGAGGTAGATATATTGAGTGAATTATCTAGAGCCATTGAAGTATATAGAGCCATGGCTTATTCCTTGAAGAACCACATATTACTTCTTAGGGTTATCCATCGAACTATGTATCATCCTTGGGGATTTCGGGCCTTGGAAATGGTCAAGGGAGAAGACCTAAACCTTAATCCCTAAATAAATCCTCAAGCCATCTAGGGCCAAGAAGGTTTCCTAAACTAGCCCTACATGGCCTCCTATGAGAGAGAAAGATAGAAAGAGAGAATGAGTGTGAGATGTAAAAAGAGAAGGTGAGAGAGAGAAAATGAGGGAGGTTGAGAGAAGGAGGTAAGAGAGGTATTGTGAGAGAGTTAGAGACTAAAGGAGGGATATAGGGGCAGTATGGAAGGGATTGGTAGAGAGTGAGGTAGAGATATACTGAAAGAGGGAAGGAGATACTAAGAGGGAGAAACAGAGAAAGAGAGATTGAGGGAGATGGAGAGAGAGAGGGAGGGGGATGGAGAGAGAGAGGGAGGGGAGGGAGAGAGGGATTGGTATTGTGAGGTAAAGGAGAGAAAGAGGTAAGGGAGGTATTGTGAGAGAGTTAGAGACTAAAGGAGGATATAGGGGTAGTGTGGAAGGGATTTGTAGAGAGTGAGGTAGAGATATACTGAAAGAGGGAAGGAGATACTGAGAGGGAGAAAAAGAGAAAGAGAGATTGAGGGAGATGGAGAGAGAGAGGAAGGGGAAGGGAGAGAAGGAGGGAGGGGGAGGTAGAGAGGGATTGTGGGTGGGAGCGATGGATGAAGGGAATATGTAAGAGATATGGAGACTAAGGGAGGAGAGACAGAGGGATGGAACGAGAGGAAAGTACAAAGGGAGAGATGAGGGAGGGTTAGAGGGATAGTAAGGGAGGTAGAGAGAGTGGGGAATTTTGAGTAGTTTCCTATGATTAATTGATATTCATGCCTTCACACATTGGTATAGGGGTGAATGAATGGTCGAAGACCTAGAATAAAACTTATTATAGAAGAGGTCCATGGACAAGCCATCAAACCACCACATTTTACCCTAAATACATGACTTAGATTATATATAGGCATTTTATTAAATTATGTTTCATACTTATTACCCTCATCCTATTGAAAATATGCATGATTCTAAGGTATCAATAATGCATCTGTGTTTTAACACATGTTTTATAGCGCATATGCATTGTGTATGTGTTATAAAATGCATAGGCGATATAATGAATATGTGTTATAGCACATATGTGTTTTGTATATGTTATAAAACACAAATGTAATATAATGTATTTGTGTTATATAACGCATTTGTGTTATAGCAAATATGTGTTATTTTAAATTTCAAATTTAGGTGGGAGTGATGAGTGTGGTTGGTTTGGTATTAGGTTCATACTAACTAACCGATTGGGTAGGACAAAAAAAAGGGCTATTAGCTATCTTGCAAAACTCTCTACAGGTACTTAATTTCAATGACGCTTTTGGCTATGAAAAACACAATAAATTTTTATAAACTTACAAAAATTTGTAGAGTAGATTCTACATATTTTAAATATATAAATTTTTCATATAGATGTACATTTTTTCCTTTTTTTATTAAATTTTGAAGTGATATATGTCACGATTCCAAAATACAATGCTTTGTTGTTTCTGCATATAACTTTTGACTTCCTTCACCATTGCTCAAACAAATTATATGGCACACTATAAGAAAGAGATATCTATACACTCATATAAAAAAATTAAAATTTAATTAAGTTGTTCTCCTAAAGTGTTGCACGCGTACACAATATCATTTTTAAGGGTTCTCTGACTTCAAAAAATCATAAAAAAATCAAACATCATGAATAATTCCAAAAAAATAGTGTTGCACTAGTACAATATGTCCTCTACATATGTACACAATTTTATTCCAAAATACTATCATTTAGCTCATATAGTGTTGCACATGCACATACACATATTTATATTGTCCTAAAAATTTAAGTGAAATTTAAAAAACTAATTTTAGAAACAAATACACTAATGGTTTCCCTATTATGTACCCCCAACCTCATATGAGAGTGATACCAACCTAGATCCAAATCCTAGGCTCTATCAAGTGCCGAGAGGGATCAAATCTCCTCAGGTGCAAACCTCTCCTTGAATAGCTCCTTGAGTGCAATACGTGAGCCACCTAATCATAAGCTCTAAAGTCTCTAGTTTAATTCTCATATTTACTTTTTACTTTGTATTATTCTTTTTTGTTTATGGCCGACATAATATTTATTACTTTTTACTTTGAATTATTATTTTTTGTTTACTTTGTATTATTTTGTTACTAGACAAACCCTGGACAAACACTCTAAAGTATCATATTTACTTTTTACTTTGTATTAAAAGTAAAAATTAAAGTCTCTAGTTTAAGTCTCATATTTACTTTCTACTTTGTATTATTCTTTTTTGTTTATGGCCTACATAATATTTACTACCTAATCCTAAGCTGTAAAGTCTCTAGTTTAAGTCTCATATTTACTTTTTACTTTGTATTATTCTTTTTTGTTTATGGCCGCATAATATTTATTACTTTTTACTTTGTATTATTCTTTTTTTGTTTACTTTATATTATTTTGTTACTCGACAAACACTCAACTCACAAGATCTCCCCCATACTGGGTTGTAGAGCACCTCTTGGCGCAATGATGGTGGGTTTGGAGGGGAGATAATAGGGAAAAATTAATCATTTTTTCTCCATTATCTCCCCCCACCCCCACTCACCATCACCCTCAGCCTGATATGAGGGTTCAATTGACAAGAGTAAATTAATTATATACTTCAAGAAGAATGTTCTAAATAAAGTATTTATCTTTAAATTTTTTACAATGTTTATAGTGGATTAACCATTACATACATAATTTTTTAATTTCAATAAAAGGTGATAACATGTATACCTTATAATTTCAGGTTATATGTACATGAATAATAAAAATTAATAAACATTGAGCCATGCTTTCTTAGGAAGAATTTTAGAGTGTTAAAAATCATAATATATAACTTGAAACACAATGAGAATCAAACCATGCAAATTCGAGCATAATCCATAATGCATAAGTTTGGTGATAAAAAGGATTACACTACCTTTTGGATAAATTTCTTAGGAGTCCCACACATGCATTAAAAATGCTAAAAATGATATGTCTTTTTGACATTAGGCATGAGATGGAGTATAGGCAAAGGACGTTATGGGGAATTCTCAAAGTATTTTACATGTAAAGTATTCACATTGATGTTGAAGTTGAGTTATAACAAAACATGAAGGAATTTGAAGAGTGTGATAGATAAATATGGATAGAGTGGAGAAAATAGGAATGCCTATTTTGGAGAACAGAAAAACAAGGATTTGATGATGTAGAAAAGCCAATGAACAAAATCATAATTTTGAATGTTATAATCCATATTTTAGGTTTGTGGGAGGTCAATGCCCTTTTTGTCCAAGTTCATATCTAAACCGAATTAAGAATATATGTAAGTAAGAAAATTACCGATCTTAATAAATATTTTGTCCCAAACAAAATCACTAAATATTTAAAAAAAATAAAGAAAAGTATATGCATTATCTTTATGATGAAGCTGGGAAAAATTGCACAAGGTTTGTGGATTGTTGAGATATATATATTTAATTTTTAGTTATATATTTCCCTTCAAGTGTCTATTGTAATAATGATGATTCCATTAAGTACAAACTGAGTTATTCAAAGGCCCAATAATGTGGTCAAATAATTAAAAAATATTAAATATCAATGTTGTAACTATATCATAAATTTTAATACAAAAACACATAGCATTATGTCTTTTAGCCACACATTTGCAATTAATCTTACTAATAAGTCCCCAATGGCATTATAATTTTATACCCTTAACGTGTGACTAATTGTGTTAGTATTTTACAAAGTCAAAAAGGAGAGGAAAATATAACAAAGAGAATGAAATTATGGTGACTATAGGATCTCACAAGATTAAGTATGGAAACAAAATTTGATGCCATTTATCATATTGACAAGGATCAACAATGCTCATAACCCATAAATTTAAGTTAAGATTTAGAAAGACAAAGCATCGAAGCTTCTTTGGAAAGCTTTCATTAAGTAACACTAAGAATAATGCATACATCAAAATGATAACAGGATTATCTAAAGGTGAGCTATATGATGGATTTAATATTCTATAATGACACACCATCAAGAAATAGGTAATAATAAAAAATATAATATAAAAGATAATAAAAAATATAATATAAAAGATACAATGTTCATTGAATAACCAAAAGGACATTGTGAAAAATTTAATCCTGGTTTTGAAATTTTATAAAATTTGTTATACGGTTGATTTAAAAAATTTCAATTTTTGAAGGGTGATTTTTGAATTACCCTTGGGGCTGGAAAAGGTTTAATTTTGATCACTGCATCCCATGTTTTCAATGGTTCGAATTCGAAATACCCCGTCTATAACCCCGTGGGCCCGTTGTATGGTGAAGACTCGAAGTCAATGCCAAACCTCTTTGTGACCACTTGAAATGGACACACCAGAAGGTATATGAGGTGGGGACTGGGCGAACCTTAATTTCGAGTCAATGCCATATAAATCAGGGCGTGAAACCAGGGAAGGTGTGACTTGTCAGAAACATTTCTTCCATGAAAAGTGGATGCAGTGTCTTATTTGTGGAATTTTTGCACTGACAATTAGGGCAAGCCTGTCGGTCGGGCTATTAGGTATAAGTCTGTGACGTCACAAACGGCATTAGGCGAGCGCGAGATTCATGGGGAGGACCACAAGGATTATAAGAGTTTTTAATCATTCATTGGTTGTTTTTTACGACGGGAACTTAGTTGGAGAACATTGTACATTTGAGAAGCCAGAAATCGTAGGATTAGGAGAGGTAGTGTGGTAGAGTCTTTGTTTGACGGAAGAAACACATATTTCCATAAAAACAACAAAGATTTCCCTTGACAAAACATTGAAAATTAGAAACAACTTACTCCCATAACAAGAGGAGAAATTGATCCATGTCCTTACTAAATACCAAACAACTTTTTCATGGAATTACTTTGATATGAAAGGAGTCTCTCTAAGCATTTGTCAACACAATATACACATCAAGGAGGATTCCACTCCTATTAGGAATCTCTAGAGAAGGATGAAACTAGCCTTAAAAAACACTGTTAAAGTAGAATTACAAAAAATTCTTGATGTTAGTTTCATATACCCTATCTCAAATAGTGAGTGGGTATCACCATTAGTAATTGTTCCAAAGAAAGGGGAAATTGAGAGTTTGCATAGATTACAAAGAACTTAATAAAGAAACAAAGAAGGACCACTTTACACTACCATTTATTGACTAGGTACTAGACACATTGGTAGGGAAGAAATGTTTCTCCTTCTTAGATGGTTTCAGTGGGTACAACCAAATACAAAAACACCCAACATATTAGGACAAGACCACATTTACCTTCCCTTGGGGTACATTTTCTTACAAATTTCCCCTATTTGTACTTTTCAATGCCCCTTCCACATTCCAATGAGAAGTACTAAGCATCTTTGTTGATTTTTTCCATTATAGCATGGAAATATATATGGATGATTTCACACCTTATGGAAATGACTTTGAAGAAGCCCTCAAAACATAGAAAATGTATTGAACAAATGCATCAAAATGAACCTTTGTCTTAGTAACGAAAAATCTCAACTATTGATGGATGAAGGAGTAGTTTTAGGCCACTACATTTGTGCAAGAGGAATTACATTAGATCCTACAAAAATTCAAGTTATAATTAACCTTCCTCCCCCATAGAAACCAATATATGTTAGGAGCTCTATAGGACAATCTAGATACTACAGGAGATTCATACAAGATTACAGTAAAATAGTTGCCCCAATGTTTTCATTACAAACCAAAGATGGAGAATTTCAGTGGACTGATAGCTACCAAAAAGAATTTGAACACATCAAGGAGAAGATTATGGAAGCACCTATTTTACAAGGATCAAATTGGCAAATCCATTTACACATACCTCTGATGCTTTAGATAAAGCAATTGGTCCATTCCTAGCGAAAGAAAAAAACAAGATTCCATATGCTATTTACTATATAAGTAAGAACCTTGTAGGACTAGAGTTAAACTACACTATCATAGAAAAATAGTTTCTTACATTCATCCACTCCATCAACAAGTTCATGCACTACATCACCGAGTATCAGTTAATTTTCCACAATGACCACTCTACAATTAGATATTTAATGAACAAGTCAGATGTAAGTTGTAGGGTGATAAGATGGATTTTACTATTACAAGAATTTGACATAACCATTGTGGATAAACCAAGGAAGAAAAATGTTGTAGCATATTTTTTTGTCTATATTAACACTTGTTGCAGATATAAAGCTGATAGATGATGCATTCCCTGATGAATAACTTTTTTGTATTTCTGCGTGCACATTCCATGGTTTGCTGACATATCAAATTACTTGGCTATTGGGATATTTCCCCAGCAGTTCACCTACAAAGAGAGATGCAACATAGTAAGAAAGGGTGTTCCATTTGCATGTATTGAAGGATACCTTTTTAAGAGAGGTCCATAACACATCCCGAGAATATGCATCCGAGAAGATTAGGTCCACGAAATTATTCATGCATGCCATGATGAACCATGTGGAGGATAATATGTAACCAAAAGAAAACATATAAGGTATTAGAAACAAGGTACTACAAGCCAACATTACACAAGGATGCAAAATCTTGTCTCCATATTTGATGATTGTCAAAGAATGGGTAATCCAACCCAAAGAGATTAAATGCTTCTCCATCCCCAATTAATCATAGAATCTTTTGAGAAATGGGTGATGGAATTCATTGGACCTTCCCCCATCGAACATGAACATCACATACTGGTCTGCACTAACTATATTACAAAATGAATGGAAGTGAAAGCATTAATATTGGCCAATGAAGACTCAGTGGAAAAATTCCTAATTGAAGAAATCTTCACAAGATTTGGAGCACCTAGAGAATCTGTTACATAAAGAGGAACCCAATTTATTGAGAGTAAATTATAAGGCTCAATAAGGTCAAGCAGAAACAATTAGCATCTTACCATTGATAGGAAAATGTTCAAGTAGAAGCTACAAATAGAGAAATAGAAAAGATCTTAACAAAAACAGTACAAATCCATAAGAGAGATTGGGAAAATAGACATCATGAGGTGGCATGGGTATACAATACCACCTAGAAAACCACTATAGGGCTCACACCCTATGAGCTAGTCTATGGGAAAAGAATAATGTTTCCCATTGAATTTGAACTGAAAACATTAAGGACAACAGTTGAAATTAACATGGATCTCTCTACAACATAGAATGAGAGATTACTTCAACTTAAGAGTCAACTATATGAAATCAAACAAAAAGTCCTACATCACACATAAATGATCGAACAACAAAGAAAATTATGGCATGACATAAATACCAAAGACTTTAAAGAAGGAGACTAAGCATTACTCTATGATTCAAGGTAAATATTTCAAAGGAAAATTAAGATCTCGATGGATGGGACCCTATCAAGTTGACATCATTTACAACAACGGATCTGTTAGGTATCCACTATAGACAAAGATCAAATACCAATGCTAGTATGGCCATAGGACGAAGATTTACAAGAAACCTCTCACATAGGAGGATTTTACTGATGTTGAAATATGGTAACTTCTAAGAATATTATATTTGTACTTTATTATTCCAGAGATGTTCCATTCCTCTATGGAGACCCTATTGTATATCCAGAGATGTTTATTCCTCCGAGAGAGTGTGGTAACTAGGGTTATTAGATCTCCCATGTGAGTTCATCCCTGAGTTAGCTATTTAGGGGTTATTAGACTCTCTTAGGAGAGTTCGGCCCCATTAGGGTGAAAATTCAATTAGAACATGAGTATAAATAGAGGAGGTGTGTTCCTCATTTATCTCATTCATTCACGCACTTGTGATTGGCGCAAAGGAGAGAGAGAGGTCTACATAAGAGGAGAAGGAGATCTTGTTGAGGACTACATCTTTGTATTGGTTGATTATCTATATTGAGGAAAGCTTTGCTGGGTTTTTTACCCCATGAGGGTTTCCCAGGGTAAATCTTTGTCTATCTTTTGATTGTGTTTCTTTCAGTGATCTTGCTTGTGAAATAAGGTTAAAATTAACATGGTATCAGAGCTAGCCTGAATAGGACATCTTTCACAAGGTGAAAATACCTCTCTCTCCTCCTCCGGTGAAAATTAGGGTTTTGCAAAAGTTGGAATTTTTGGGTTCGGATTGCATGCCAACAAAGAATCCTTGCTCAAAGAAGATGACCGAGCCTTGGCCACCCACACCAAGAAAAGAAGGAATCTATCCTACTTCAAGAAGGATAGTCACAAGGAGTCTCAACCTCCACAAAGATTTCAAAAGAGAAGATGAACTAATCAAAGAAGAGATTACTTCTCATTCCAATGTTTTACTTCTCACAAAATATGACACATTCCTAAGGGATGTCCTCTAAAGAAGAAAAAAATTTTTCACCACAACAGAGATCAAGCAGATCTAGCAGAAGATGATAGTGAAGAAGAAGAGGAGGAAAGGACTCAAAAGAAAAGATTCAAAGTAGTAGAAGAAGAAGATGCAGAAGAGTATGTTCTATTCTCTACACTCTCTGGGGCAGTAACACCTAGAGAAGATACATGGCTCATTGATAGTGGTGCTTCAAAGCACATGGCAGGACAAAAGAAGACTCTTTCAAAACTTGAAGAGAAGACCTCTCCACAAAAAGTATCCCTAGGAGATGACTATCAATATCTCATCAAGGGAGTTGGTGAAGCAAGTTAGAAGCTTGATTCTGGAACCCCATTGAAGATGAAGGAAATCTTATATGTACCAAGTTTAAAGAAGAAATTGCTTTCTATCTCAGCTTTAGATAGGAAAGGTTATAGGGTTGCATTCATAGATGGGAAAGTACTCATGTGGACCAAAGGAAAATCAATTGAGGATGCAATTGTTATTGGTGAAGAGGAAGGAGGTCTATACAAACTCAAGGTCCATCCAGAAGCTTCACTTGTTCATGAAGCCACAAGCCCAGATGAGCTATGGCATAGGAGGATTGCTCACATTAACTACAAAGAACTACCTCATTTGAGCAAGGTAGTTATAGGAATACCAGACTTAAAGATTGATAATGATGGCACATGCAAAGGATGTGGAAAAGGGAAGAATATCAAGAACCCATTTCCAAAGAGTGAAACAAAGACTAAGAGTACCTTGGAATTGATTCATTCAGATGTATGTGCACCAATTCCCTCCACAGCCTTGAGTGGATATGAATACTACCTTACATTTATTGATGACTAGTCAAGAAAGACTTGGATATACTTTCTAAAAGGAAAGAATGAAGTCTTTGGAATGTTCAAGGAGTTCAAAGCCTTGATAGAAAATCATTCAGAAAAGGAGATAAAAATACTCAGGACAGATAATGGCGGAGAATATACTTCAAAGGATTTTGAAGTCTTTTGTAAGGAAGCTGGAAGCAAGAGGGAACTAAGAACTCCCTACAATCCTCAACAAAATGGTGTTGCGGAGAGAAAGGATAGAACCATTATGGAAGTAGTAAAAACAATGATACATGATCAAGACCTACCTATGTATCTATGGGCTGAAGCAGCCAGGACAACAGTCTATGTGCAAAATAGACTATCTCATAGTGTTCTTGAATTCAAGACCCCAAAAGAAGTGTTCATAGGAAAGAGACCTGAGGTAAGTCAACTCAATATTTTTGGATGCCCAGTATACATTCACATTCCAAAAGAAAAGGGGACCAAGCTGGATCCTTCTGGGAAGAAGGGAATATTTATTGGATATTGTGAAGAATCCAAAGCATTCAGAATTTACATCCCAGGATTCCATCATATGGAAATAAGTAGGGATGTGACATTTGATGAAGAAGCAACTCTCAAGAGATCTAGGAAGTTCCAATATGAAGAAGTATATGAAGAAGATGCACCTTCCAGAATTACAGAAGCTGTACCCACCCCTGAAGATGTAACACCTGAAGACGATGACATAATAGAACCATAAGAAACCCCTACCTTAAACATATCAAGAAAGAGAAATCCATCATGGGAAAGAGACATTATACTAGGATCATAAAAGTATGGAGATCTTGAAGGCTCCACCAGAGTGAGCAAGAAACCAAAGTCATTCTCCAACTATATGGCTTTGATGTGTGATCTTGTAGATCATGAACCCACTAGTTATGAGGAGGCATCTCATAAGAAAGAGTGGGTAGAGGCAATGACAAAGGAGTACCAGTCAATAATGAAGAATGATGTTTGGGATATAGTTCCCAAACCAAAGGAAAAGAGTGTGGTATCCTCCAAATGGATATACAAGATAATGCATGCTATGGATGGCAGTATTGAAAAGTATAAAGCAATATTTGTAGCCAGAGGGTTCTCTTAGAAGGAGGGAATTGACTATGAAGAGACATTTGCACCAGTTGCAAGGTACACCTCCGTTAGAACCATCATGGCACTTGCATCCATGATGAAGTGGGAATTACACTAGATGGATGTAAAGACAGCTTTCCTGAATGGTGTGATTGAGGAAGAAGTGTACATAGAAAAACCACAAGGATTTGAGGTGGAAGATGGAAGAACCCATGTGTGCAAACTGAAGAAGGATTTGTATGGGTTGAAGTAAGCTCCCAGAGCTTGGTATGGAAGAATGGACAGTTTCTTGACAAGCTTGGGCTTTACCAAAAGTAAAGCTGATCCTAATCTTTATCTCAAGGTTATGGATGATGAACCTGTCATATTGTTGCTATATGTGGATGATCTATTTCTGACAGGAAATGAGAAGCAGATTATCGAGTGCAAGAAGAAGCTCTCTTTAGAGTTTGAGATGTAAGATCTCGGATTGATGCACTACTTCCTAGGTCTGGAAGTATGGCAAGGCCCAGAAGGAATCTTTCTCAACTAGGGAAAGTATGCTGTGGAAATATTGAAAAGATTTGATATGTTGGAATGCAAAGCCATGGCCACTCCCATGGATTCCAACTTAAAGCTGTTAACTGATGACTCTTCTGAGTTAATGGATATGACTCTGTATAAATAGATTATTGGGTCATTGATGTATATGGCGAGTACCAGGCTAGATATATGCTTTATTGTGAACACCTTGAGTCAATACCTAGTGGAACCTTGTTAGTTTTTCAGAATTTTCAATTTGATCTAAGATCTTAGCTAAGAGAATAACATGTACAACATATCTATAGCATATCAATCATGGACATAATAATGCAAGCACACAAGAGACACAGAGTTTCACCGCAGAAAACCAAGAAGGTGAAAAACCCTGCAACTTCCTCAGAGATAGAAAGAGTAATGATACAACGAAAGTAAAAGAGAGTCTTCTCCTAGCAGCAGATCCTCCTCCTCACAAGTGCACCACTTTCCGAATGAGAGAAGTGTGAGTAAATGAGTGATCAAATAGAGATCTCCCAATCTCTATTTATACTTGTCGTGTCCTGCCCAATAAACTAATGGGGCTGACTTGTCTAGCTTGGCCTAATAAGCCATGGTTAATTTAATCCGGGCCGACTCCACACTTGGTGGTCTAATAACCCTTTTACCCACATGACTCATACAGGGCCGATCCCATCAAGGTGGTCTAATAGCCCATTGGTAAGTTACAACACTTGCAACACTTGTCAATACAAATGACGACACTTCCATATAGAGGAATAATAACATCTCTATAGGAGTACAATATACATGGGTGAAATACATTCTGAAGTTAGATATACATCAACACTCCCTCTTAACTAGGAAGGCATTTCTCGACACAGATTTGCTAGCATAAGTCTTCTTCTCTAGATCATCGTCATCGAATCATCGTCCTCAAATCATTGTCATCATCACTACTTCTGCTATCTCAATGAATCTCAAATCTACTCATCATAGGAAATTCTATAGAGCCAGTCCTTTTCCATACTAGATGTAGGCCCACCACCTATAGATCTTCATCATCACTGGCCATACTGTGGAATCCTCAGGACTGATTATGTGCCTCAACAAAACCTCGAAAGAGCATCCCAGGACTGATTACGAGCACACTGCTCAACCTATCGGATCTCCCAGGATCTTTTACATGTTGACCTTCACAAAACCTACTCAGAGAATCCTAGTATGTTACAAGCAAACCGCTCTACCTGTCTGGATCTTGATAAAGCATCCTAGGCTTTTACGAGCACACCGCTCTACCTGTCCAGATTTTAAAGGGTCTTTTCTATGTGAACATTTGCAAAACCTACTCAGAGCATCCTAGGATGTTACGAGCAAATCGCTCTACCTGTCTGGATCTCAATAGAGCATCCCAAGATGTTACAATCACACCGCTCTACTTGTCAAGATTTTAAAGGATCTTTTCTATGTGAAATTGTAGCAAAACCTACTCAAAGCATCCCAGGATGTTACAAGCACACTGCTCTACCTATCCGGATTTTAAAGGATCTTTTCTATGCTACCTGCACAACCTATCCATGACCACAGAGTATCAACCCGATACTCACCATACATCATCTTGATGTACATCATCACATGATCAACCTGATCATCATCATAACATCAACCTGATGCTTATCATCTGGAGCAACATCCTGAAGCTCGTCATCTGTGATCATCCTGATCATCATCATAGCATCAACCTGATGCATATCATCTGGAGCAACATCCTGAAGCTCGTCATCTATGATAATCTTGATCATCATCATAGCATCAACCTGATGCATATCATCTGGAGTAACATCCTGAAGCTCATCATCTGTGATCATCCTGATCATCATCTGATGCATACAAAGTATCTACCTGATACATATCATCATACATGATCTACCTGATCATATAGTGCATCCTCTTGATACATACATCAGTACATGATCTACTTGATCATACATACGTACATGATCTACTTGATCATACAATGCATCCACCTGATACATACATAAGTACATGATCTACCTGATCATACATTGCATCCACCTAATACATACATAAGTACATGATCTACCTAATCATACAATGCATCCACGTGGTACATAAATACATGATCCACTTGATCATATCAAGCATCCAACATGATGCATATACAAATACATGATCCAACTGATCATATCAAGCATCCAACATGATGCATATACAAATACATGATCCAACAGAACATATCAAGCATCCAACATGATGCATATACTAATACATGATCCAATTGATCAAATCAAGCATCCAACATGATGCATATACAAATACATGATCCAACTGATCAAAGCATCCAACTGATGCATATACTGTTAGAAAAACAGGATCGCAGAGCAATAACAATAAATAGAAATGCAAATATAATCACACATACGCATTACAAGAGAGACACAGATATATCGTGGTTCACCCAACTTGGGCTACGTCCACACTGAATTTGCCAGTCATTATTATTATTACCATCCAGCAAGGTGAAGGGATACAACCTGCAGCACAACCGCTGCACTTCCTCTTCTCTGTTTCACAGTCTCTCTCCTGATTTCAAAGATCTTTACAATGCATAAAACCTAATATATCATCATCCCTAGCCATATTACAATGTCTTTATTTTATGAGGGAAATACAATGGGAAAATACCATGAGATACCCAAAACCATGGGCCCGCAAAATAGCCTGCAAACAGACTAAGGTCTGACCCGAGGTGTAGCTATGGGGGTACTCCGGAATCAGGTTTCCATAGTGATGTGATGAGTTGTTCATATAGGACTACTACGCAGCACACTATTAGACTTGTGATGCGGACTGAGGACTGCGCGACGATAGACTGCGTCACGGTCTGCACTTCTACAAACTTAACTGCTTGCGTAACCAATGCATTCAAGGACTGCATGGTTCGGGTGGAATACAAAACAACACAACTGACTTATACGCCTCCTTTTCCAATCTTACCCACTATAGAGACTTTAGTTTAACACTTAATCATTCATCGACTGCCTTAGATTAATTAGCTTTATAACAAATGCAAGCAGACGAAACATACAGTCTTGCGCGCCGAAGAGTTATACAATCCGAACTCTACATACACATGTGATTATTCAATGACTGATACTTTCACAGACTTTGAATACTGAGCATTCAACATTCATTCATTCCTGCAATACTTAACATGTCATTCCCATCTTTCTCCTATGGCGAATACATATAAAAACATTAACACACCGACTGATAAATGAGAATCCATGCATCCAATCTAAGCAAATAAGCAAATGCAAAGACACAAAAAATCACACTACACAGTATTTAATGTGGTTCACCCCCAGGATGGGAGCTACGTCCACAAGAACTGTTGTTGTATTAGTCTTTGGGAAAGGTACAATAGTTCTTTGTCTGTGCACTCAGTTGCAGACTCTCTTCTCTCTCTCAGTAGGCCTCTGCGCACACAGCTTGGAGAGTCTTTACAAAATGTTCCTTAACAGAGATTTATCAAATCAATAACGAGAACAATACAAAATGAAGAGTTCAACCCTTTCCCATACAAAAATTCCTTATTTATAGATCATGCCTGTAGGTCATGTCTTTACAATTCGAAGGCAAAAACCCTTAGGCTTTACAAAACTATCACGATTTTCCCTTAACCGGACTTGCTGGGTCCTGGTAGCGAATATTCCATCATGGCCTTCCCGTAGTGCATGCTCACATTGCTATCGGCCTTCCTATCACACACATGCCAACAGGTCGCTTTGATCGAGCCATTCTTCCTCTAACAGTCTTATGCGACTCGTTCAGGTAGTGGTTCTTTCGCATGTGCGACCAGTCGCTTTCTTTCCACTTTGCTCCTACCCACTGCTTGGTACTCTTGGATCATCTTTACCAAAAATAGACCACTGCTGGTCTAACCGGAATCGGTGCCGTCTTCTGTCCAACACTCTGCTTTGTTGGATCCACGTAGACTGGACACATCGCAGTGTTGTCTCCTTGCAGCATTGATCTTCGTAGTTCTTCTGACACTGCGCTACGCGCAACTTCGTAGCATCCCAAAAATTTATACAAAAATATTCCAACTAGACTACGCTCAGCTCCGCAGTTCCAAAAATCCTTCTTGCTCAAAATGCTCCACTTGGGCCAGGCCCAACACTTCATGCGTGACTCATGTGAACCTCCATGTTTCCCTCCACCTCCATGTTCAAAGAATTTGGTCCTTGAATAGCAATGGTTGGTAGTGATAAACTACCTATTTCATATTAAATTATACAACATTACAAATATATAAAGTTAAGCAACATGTAATATCACTCACATTTGACTAGTTCCCACAAGTCATTTTCTTGGAAATATAAAATGTTACTGCCTCACCTCTAAGAATCATTGAAATAGGAAATCACATCCAAAATATATATAGCCTTAATATCAAGGAAATAAATTATTTATTTATGAGTCCATGTTGAAATTGGTGCATGAAAAATAATTTATATTAAAAAACAATGAAGAAAGGATTATCGTAAAGGAGAGCCCTAGAAGCTATGGGAAATTTTTTACATGACATTTATATGAGAGATTAAATTGAATACTTTTTTTAAGGTTCATTTATATATTAAATTATAAAAAAGAGAAAAACTATACATATAATAGTTATAGTTGAGAGAGTCCACATAGTCGAAACATAATTCCTAACCCTACACTTAGAAAGCCAGTGGAGGGTCTGAGGAGTTTCGAGAGCTAATAGTCTAAACAAATAGCAACCAAAAATCCCCCCATTGACGGGGGGTTATGAACACCTTTTAGATAATATGAGTGAAGTAAAACCATTCTATACTATACCAGCCATGAGCTAATCTAAACAGGAGATCCAATGAAATTGAAATGACACTATTCATCATCAAATACATGAAGGATAGGAAGACTAGAACCCGGAACATTTGGCATTACCAGGTAACCGACAACCTGGTGGCTTGTTTGCATGTCATTCCCACATGTCCCATGCAATATAGAGGTGTTGATGCTCTGAGTCAACCACTTGATTTCTATGGCAAGATCATCTAGTTTGGAATTAGTGTTTTCGTCCGCCATGACTTGGTTATAGGAGAGTTGTCTCATATTATCCTCCAGGTGGTTGAGCCTAGCAGCTAGCATGTTATCATCCTTGATGAAAATCTAGTTTCCCCCTGCACATTCCTCCATGGCGAGGTTGATAAGAGCCTTCATGCTCCACAACATGCCTAGGATACGAGTGTGATGGGTTTCACGGGTCCTAGTGCCTCCCTTATTCTCAGCCATGCCTCCCAATTCCTCCTTTAGCTTCTTAACATCTTGGAAATATCTATTGGTGCTTAACTTGTGTTCCAATCTTTCCAAACGTTGCCAGACTTCTTTCTTGACCTCTTTCTGGAAGAAGCCACAACCATCCTGCATATCCCTTATTTCCCTTGGCATATGAATCCTGCGAGGGTCATTGGCCATATTCCGTTGGGTGGTCTTGGTACAAACCATCTTGGAGAGAATTGTGGCTAGAACTAGACCATGGTGCTCTGATATCTGCGTGGAAGGTAATTATGCTGGAGAACCATGGAATGAAATATCCCATGGAGAAAACCAATGCTAATATCGCTTACATTGGACTGGAGAAATAACTTGCGATGTCCTTTCTGAATTATATGTCATATAGTGATGTGATCATTCTATCCACTATATCTAGGACGACCATAAATAGCCATGAAAGCTTTCACAAGGGAAAGGATAGACTCAGAGAACCAAGGACATTGTCATGCAAATAAGCGGTACTTAGATCTTAATTGAGATGTGATGACAAGATGAGGGAAAGGACACCTCCCACACTGCGTCCAACCACATGTCACCCTGCATGATTGACTCCTTTTGTTTTCATAATCTGTCCATCTCATCAATTTGCTTGGAGTTGGAAGGGATGCACCAGTCGTGGGGGTTGCTAATTCTGAAGTCCTCTCCTAGCGAATTCCTTCTTTAGAGATAGTGCCTCTAATTTGGTTTCTAGTCTCCAACTTAGCCTTATTTTACTCATTCCAAAGCTAGTGATCATTCTTGTTAGTATCTAAATCATGAGTTGAGAGCCCCCCTCCACAATGAGTTTGTTAAAACCCTCTTAAAACCCTTTGTTCAAGCAACATTGAGACTTGTTAGCATTGCATGAAGCTCTAGTGCATTGTTATTTTCGGTACCCAGATAGCCTGCATAGGTATGAAGGATCTGGCCATGGTGATCCTGAATGGATACCCAATAGCTAGCAAGACTAGGATTACGCTTGCCAGTGCCATCAAAATTAAGCTTCATGAAGCCCTCCTCTGGGACATACTAGACAATGGGGATGACTGTGGTTTGACGAGATTTGGTGGAGATAGTTTGTTGCAAATTCTAGGTGAGGATCCAAGCTGAAAGGATTAGGCGATCTTGGGGCTGGCAGTTCCCATCCTCTAGTGACCATGGGGAGACCAGGTTGGTTTAATGAATATCTAAGTGGATCATTTTCCAAACTCAAGTATTCAAAGGATAGTCATCATTGAATATTCTTCTATTCCTCTCTTTCCATACTTCCTAGAGTAGGAATCCTAGAAAAAGATGTCAATTCCTATTAACTATGTGGTTATTAAAAATTTTACTCAGCCAATTGGTTATGGTATCCTTAACGCTGGCCCAATTACGATCCGTCTATCGAAAAATGCTAGCCCTTTTATCCAATGACTGTTGGAAGAAGGAGCAATGATTAAGAAGGTATTCCATGTTGTCAGTTGCTGACTGGTAAAGAAGACATATTGACGGTCCTTTGAATATCCTTTTGAAAGTACAATCCCACATTAGAATTTCCCCCAAAGAAACTAGCCACATAAAGGTTTATGGAATGCACCCTAAAAACAAGGAAGGCTTCTCAAAACTTAGGGTTTTGACTCATGGTTGACTTAGGAGGTATATTTGAGTGTAGTTTGGCACATTACGCTCACCAAAATATGCTCTAGGAGGTTTATTTACTCTAACAAAGTAGGGAGAGAGAGGGAGTGTGGAAGGGATGGGAGAAGAGAGAGAGAGGGGGGGAGGGATAGTGACACAAGGCGCCTTGGAAAAGTAAGGTTATTGCTTAACAATTACACACAACACACATGTTCACATAGACAAGATGCAAACAACATGCCAGAAGCTGGCTTATATTACTTCTACCGAATCGGTTATAATGCAACTGCAAATAAATGAAATAACTAATTAACTATCAGCCTCAGCCGTTATAGTAAATAAGTAACTATGTGCTATCTCAGTGTGTCGACCGTCACACTCTCCTGGTTCACTACGAAACTCTAAGCTATGGCTTGATATCTTTGTGTTCAGAATATGTGTGACTGTTCTCTCCAATCTACCTATCTTCTCCATGAACTCTGCTCTGCAGAATCTGATCCAACTGATCTTTCCTCCTGGTCTTGTACTCTACTGTTGTTGTTCCCGAGATCACTTTGACCCCCAAGACAAGCATCCTCTGTTTGTTGATTTTCTCACATCTTCCAGACCTGCATCTATCAGCATCCCAACTGTGCTACACAATTTCTTCTTGTGTTGATATCTGTCACGATCCCAACCACCTGCAATAATTGCCATTAACTTCCTTGGAAACCCTAAACTATTTCCAAGTACTCCCCTTGACTTCTATGCGTCCTTCTGATAAGCTACATTAATCCATCACGTCGGCCATACTATTTGTCAGCTTCGACTTATCCTTTGACTTCCTTCACACTCTTTAGGCTTTGCTAGTTACCCCCTTCCTCCTTGCTTGGCTCATGCCCAAACCTGTCGGTGTCATGGTTCGACACACATCGACCATCGATGCTCCACTCAACTTGTCGTCTTTCGACCCTAACATGTCAACTCTCAACTTTCGTTGCATCTGTCGGTCACATACCCGACTACTCCTACTCGACTTATTGACTTAGACAAGCCAATATGCTCTTTGCACCAATGGTCATCGACACTCCCTTTGGTCGGCTTTCCTCATGTCGACTAACTTCAACTAATCTGCCTCAGCCCCGATGCTCTTGCATCAGACTCCCCAGGTGAAAAAGAACTTGAATTCTTAGTCAATTTCCTGAACTCTTCTCAGAAATCCACGTCGCCTTCTGTAACTCATCATCTTTCCATTGCACTAAGTAAACCTTCCTTCACAAACTGCGCATACGCTCGACTTTGCATTCGTCTATTACTTCTGTGATTTCTTCTTTCTGTCGATCTGGAATCTGCATTGTCTACTAATATCCGACACTTCCATGCTTCTGCTACTTGAACCTTCTTCAAACTTGTATAGATCTGAGACATTGAATGTTGGTGAAATGCTCAATTCATTCGGTAGCTCCAACACAAGTGTTGTCTGAAATCTTCTTCAGAATATTACATGGTCCAATCTTCTTCAGTTTTAGCTTCTTATATGTGCCTGTCGGAAATCTCTCCTTCGACAAATGTGCATAGACCAAGTCTCCTTCATTGAACTACTATAGTGTCTTCTTTCTTTCGGCTCTCAACTTGTAGTCTGCATTACTCTTTTCTATGCGCTTTCACACATCTTCATGTGCTTCTTTCATATGCTCTGCAAATGATTCTACATATGCTCTTTTCCTGGTTTCTGTAGGTAACTCGACCAAATCTACCACTCCATGTGGGCTTCTTCCCTGAACAATCTGGAATGGGCTTAAACCTGTCGACCGATTCACAAATTTTTTATATGCAAAATCTGCTTACGCCAACACATTCTCCCACTGCTTGGGTATGTCGGTCGTCAAACATCTTAGAAGGTTTCCCAAACTTTTGTTCACCACCTCGGTCTGTCCGTCTATCTGCGGATGATATGCCGAGCTAAACTGAAACCTCGTGTCTAGTTTCTTCCATAGGGTTCTTCAGAAATGTCCCATAAACTTGGAATCTCTGTCCAATGTGATACTTTTCAGCAACCCATGCAATCTACCTACTTCCTTGAAGAATCATATAGAAATTTTTGTGGCGTCACTTGTCTTCCGACACGGAATAAAGTGTGCCATTTTTGAAAACCTGTCGACAACAACAAAAATTGAGTCGCTTCCCTGTTGCATCTTCGGCAATCCTAGCACAAAATCCATGCTCAGGTGCTCCCATGGAGCATTTGGTACAGGTAATGGTGTACACAAGCTCGTGTTTTGACTTCTTCTTTTTTCCAACTAGCAAACTCTACATTGTTGAACCCACTTTCCGACATCTCTTGTCATTCTTGGCCAGTAATACTTTTCTTCGACTAATTCCCTAGTCTTGTCGATGCCAAAATGACCTGCTAATCCACCACTATGCAACTCTCGGATTAGGTTCTCCCTTATGGATCCTCTGGGAATACACAATTGTTGTCCCTTGAACAATTATCCCTCTTGGATAAAATAATCCAAGTATGGAGTTCTGTTGACACTCCCATGCTTTCGCAAAATCCTTGTCGGTCTCGTACTCTATCTTCACTAACTCTATTCCTGTTTCCTGAACTATCGTCGTGTTCCACAATGAAACCCTTCGCTTCAGCGTGTCGGAAACCTTGTTCGACTTGCCTGACTTATGTTGCAATATGAAAGTATATCCTTGTAGGAATTCGACCCATTTCATGTGACGTTGATTCAATTTCGACTGAGTATTCAGATACCTCAGTGCTTGGCGATCTGTGTACAACAAAAATTCCTTGGGCAACAAATAATGCCTCCACTTCTTCAATGTTTGTACATTAGCATGGAACTCCTAGTCATAGACTGAATATTTCCGCTTTGTATCATCCAACTTTTCACTAAAGAATGCAATTGGCCGGCCCTCTTGGATTAACACTACTCCAATTGTTGTTCCACTCATGTCGCAATAAACATGGAAAAATTTGTTGAAATTTGGGAGCATGAATATGGGCTCTCAGTGACCTTTTTCTTCAACTTGTCGAAAGCTCGCTGGGTTGTTTCCGTCCACTTGAACTCGCCCTTTTTCATGCACTCTATCAAAGGTGCAGAAATCCAACTGAATCCCCAATTGAACTTCCTGTAGAAACTAGCAAGTCCATGGAAGCTCCTTACTGCAGTCGTACTTGTCGGTTCCGGCCAATCCAATATTGCCTTCACCTTTTCTGGGTCCATCGCCAACCCTTTACCCGAGATTACAAATCCCAAGTACACCAATTCTTCCTTCATGAAGAAACACTTTTGTAGGTTCACCATCAGCTTCTCTTCCTGCAACTTCTGCAATTCTTGTCGAATGTTCCCCAAGTGTTCTGTCTTGATTCTACTGAAAATCAGAATGTCGTCTAGGTAGACTACGACAAACTTTCCCAAGAATGGCTTCAGTACTTCATTCATCAACCTCATGAATGACCTGAATCTGGTGATAACCACTCTTTAGGTCTATCTTCATGAAGTACTTCGCTCCACTCAGGCAATCCATCAAGTCGTCCATTCTTGACAATGGAAACCGGTACTTGATCATGATCTTGCTGATGGATCTGGAGTCTGTACACATCCTCCATTCTCCACCTTTCTTCGGCGCTAATATTGCTGGTACCGCTCACAGACTCAGAATCTCTCTGATCAATCCCTTGTCCAACAACTCTTGAACCTGTCGATTGAGTTCCTGACCTTCTGTCGGAATCATACTATGCGGTGCTTTGTTTGGCAGACTCGACCTTTGAATCAAGTCGATTTGATGGGATATGCTCCTTGTCGACGACAATCCCATTGGTGTCTCATCGACTACTACGCTTCGAAACTCATCAAGCATCTTTCTGACTACAACCAGAATCTTCTCCATTGTCGACCTCTCGACACATGGTCCTTTTGGAATGATAGAAAAGCACCCCGACTTCTTTTCCTCCTCTGCAAGGAATTCTTTTGCTGAGAACATCATCACTCACTTCTCCCAAAAATTACTCTCATCGTGCTTACCATTGGCTCTCTCCTCTGGCTTCGGCTTAAGAGTCCTCTTCGCGCAATTTTTCCACACTGTGACTGTGTTGGCTTGACCATCATATATCATCTTTCAATCATATTTCCATGGTATCCCTAACAACAGATGGCACGTATCCATTGGGATTACGTCGCACAGTACATTATCTTCAAATCCTTTGACTCTGAAGTTGATCAGGCACTATTTGGTCACCTTCTCATGATGTCCTTTCTGCAACCATGAGATCTTGTAAGGGTGTGGATGTTCCCATCATTTTAACTTTTCCTTTTCAACCACCTCTGTCGACACAAGATTCTTAGTGCTTCCACCATCAACTATGGTCTTACAATGCCATTTGTCGATTCACACCTTAGTTTGAAAGATGTCCGTTTGCTGTGCTGACTCTTGCTCGCCGCGTCTGTCATCCAGAACCAGTGTCTTCCTGGCTATCATGGCCCAACTTTTCTTCTTACCATCCTCACTGCCGACAGATTTCGATTCTTCCCTCTTGATGACTTGCTCATCCCTTCGACATCTAGGTTTCAAATCCTCTGCAACATGTAGGTTCTCTGGGCACTCATATGCCTTGTGTCCCGCTCCATGACACTTGTAACAGATTATTGTTGGTATGTTAGCTCCTTTTCTATTAGATGGACCACCTCGACCGCGGTTCTCCCGACCACCGCATCTATTCTCTTGCGCTTTCTCCCTTGTCGATGTCTCTTCCGTCCGTTAGTTTTCTTCGATAGATTCCTTCATGTAACCGCTACTTTGACCTTTTGCGGAAACAACCTTTGCACCCTGACCAGTCATCCTGCCTCTAGTCGCTGTGAATTTTCTCGCTAGTTTCTCTTCTTCCTTAAAAGCGAACTGGTAAGCTTCACCCACTGCTCTAAATATTTACATGCTCAATTCATCCTGAATGGCATATTTAAAGCCGTTCATGTACCTACCGACAACTTCTTCTCCTTTGTTGGTCTAACTTGACCTTATCGACAGTCTATAGAACTCTTCTGTGTACTCCTTCACGGTCATCTCTTTTTGTCGGAAGTTCTGCAACTTCTGGAACAAGGAAATCACATAGTCATTTGGCAAGAACTTCCCCTTCAGCTTGGTGACCATCCTATCCCAAGACTTGATTTTCTCCTTGCCTTTCTTGGCTCTGTCATCCTACACATTGTCCCACCACAATGAGGCATGACCCTTTAACCTCAAACATGGAGTCTTAACCCACTTAGGATCCTTGATCTTCTCTATATCGAAGTATTTCCGCATCTCTATGAACTAGTCGATCAAGTCTTCTGGGTCCAGACTTCTTGAGTAGGTACGTACATCCATTTTTCTCCGACGTCTCATATCCATTAGAAGTTTGATCAGTTTGTCTTTTGGTTCTTCTCCCGCTGCTTTCCGTGGTTCCACTTCTTCGACCTCCTTGTCGTTGTGGTCTAACACATCAGGAATACAATCATGCCTTTGGATTTCTTTGAATGATGTGACTTCATTTGTCAAAGTTCATATTGTTCGGACACACTTGTCGAACATCTCACGATCAACTGTGACTACTGCACCACATGCTCTTTGTCCAACACCTCAAATTTTAATGCCTCTGTGAGCCATTTTCAACCTCAGCTAAAACTCCCACTTCTTCCAATCGCAACTGGACTTCAACAAGTCGTGTGCAACTCTACCCAACCTCAGCTAGAGCCGTAAACACACTTGCAAGTTCAATACCACCCAACGTTCTTCTGATCGCATGATTTTTCTATCGCTCTGATATGGCTATCCTTCAACTCTCAGGATGATATGGCTCTGATACGAACTTACGCAAGGTGCCTTAGACAAGTAAGTCTCTTGCTTAACAATTACACACTACACACATGTTCACATAGACAAGATGCAAACAACATGCCAGAAGTTGGATTATATTACTTCTACCGAATCAGTTACTAAGCAACTGCAAAGAAATGAAATAACTAATTAACTGTCAGTCTCAGCCATTACAATATAGAAGTAACTGTGTGTTATCTCAGTGTCAACCGTCACTCTCTCCCGGTTCACTACGGAACTCAGATTTATGGCTCGATCTCTCTACGTTTGGAAGATGTGTGACGGTTCTCTCCAATCTACCTATCTTCTCCCTGAACTCTGCTATGCGGAATCTGATCCAACTCATCTTTCCTCCTGGTATTCTACTCTAGTATTGTTATTCCTAAGATCACTCTGACCCCCGAGACACACATCCTCTATTTGTCAATATTATCAGATCCTGTAGACCTACAACTGTTAGTGTCCCAACCGTGCTACACAATCGCTTCCTGCAATGTCACGATCCCAACCACCTACAATAACTGTTATTAACTTCCTTAGCAACCCCGAACTGTTTCCAAGTACTCCCCTTGACTTCTACGCGTCCTTCTCACAAGCTACAGTAATCCACCATGTCAGCCATACTGTCTGTCGGCTTCGATTCATCCATCGACTTCCTTCACAGTCTTTAGGCTTTGCTAGTCCACCCCTTTTTCCTCGCTTGGCTTATGCCCAAATTTGTTGGTGTCATGGTTCGACACATGTCGACCATCGACGCTCTGCTCAACCTGTCTTCCGTTGACCCTAACATGTCGAATCTTGACTTTCGCTGCATCTGTCGGTCACATACCCAACTGTTCCTACTCGACTTATTGACTTAGACAAGCCAATCTGCTCTTCGCACCAGTGGTCATCGGCACTCCCTCTAGTCGAATTTCCTCATGTCGACTAACTTTGAATGATCTTCCTAGGCCCAGATGCTCCCGCATTAGATAGAGATATATAGATGGAAAGAAAGAGGGGGGTGGGGTACTTGTGGATAAGGAGGGAGGGTGAGAAAAATAATGAGAGAGGTAGTGAAAGAAGGGGAGGGGGGGGGGGGAAAGGGGGTGGTTGTGAGAGAGAGTGACTGAGTGAAGGAGAGGGAGAGAGGGAGTGTAGAAGGGATGTCAACAAAGAGTGAGAGAAAGAGGGGGGAGTGAGAGAGAGAGAGAGAGGGAGATGGATAGGGGTGGATACAAAGGGAGATTGGTAGATATATAGAGTGAATTCTCTAGAGCCATTGAAGTATATAGAGCCATGGCTTATTCCTTGAAGAACCACATATTACTTCTTAGGGGTATCCATCGAACTATGTATCATCCTTGGGGATTTCGGGCCTTGGAAATGGTCAAGGGAGAAGACCTAAACCTTAATCCCTAAATAAATCCTCAAGCCATGTAGGGCCAAGAAGGTTTCCTTAACGAGCCCTACATGGCCTCCTATGAGAGAGAAAGATAGAAAGAGAGAATGAGTGTGAGATGTAAAAAGAGAAGGTGAGAGAGAGAAAATGAGGGAGGTTGAGAGAACGAGGTAAGAGAGGTATTGTGAGAGAGTTAGAGAATAAAGGAGGGATATAGGGGCAATATGGAAGGGATTGGTAGAGAGTGAGGTAGAGATATACTGAAAGCGGGAAGGAGATACTAAGAGGGAGAAAGAGAGAAAGAGAGATTGAGGGAGATGGAGAGAGAGAGGGAGGCGGAGGGAGATGGAGAGAGAGAGGGAGGGGGGGGGTAGAGAGGGATTGGTATTGTGAGGTAAGGGAGAGAAGGAGGTAAGGGAGGTATTGTGAGAGAGTTAGAGACTAAAGGAGGGATATAGGGGTAGTGTGGAATGGATTTGTAGAGAGTGAGGAAGAGATATACTGAAAGAGGGAAGGAGATACTAAGAGGGAGAAAGAGAGATTGAGGGAGATGGAGAGAGAGAGGAAGGGGGAGGGAGATAAGGAGGGAGGGGGAGGTAGAGAGGGATTGTGGGTGGGAGCGATGGATGAAGGGAATATGTAAGAGATATGGAGACTAAGGGAGGAGAGACAGAGGGATGGAACGAGAGGAAAGTACAAAGGGAGAGATGAGGGAGTGTTAGAGGGATAGCAAGGGAGGTAGAGAGGGTGGGGAATTTTGAGTAGTTTCCTATGATTAATTCATATTCATCCCTTCACACATTGGTATTGGGGTGAATGAATGGTCGAAGACCTAGAATAAGGCTTGTTACAAAAGAGGTCCATGGACAAGCCATCAAACCACCACATTTTACCCTAAATACATGACTTAGATTATATATAGGCATTTTATTAAATTATGTTTCATACTTATTACCCTCATCCTATTGAAAATATGCATGATTCCAAGGTATCAATAATGCATCTGTGTTTTAACACATGTTTTATAGCGCATATGCATTGTGTATGTGTTATAAAATGCATAGGCGATATAATGAATATGTGTTATAGCACATATGTGTTTTGTATATGTTATAAAAGACAAATGTAATATAATGTATTTGTGTTATATAACGCATTTATGTTATAGCAATTATGTGTTATTTTAAATTTCAAATTTAGGTGGGAGTGATGAGTGTGGTTGGTTTGGTATTAGGTTCATACTAACTAACCGATTGGGTAGGACAAAAAAAAAAGGCTATTAGCTATCTTGCAAAACTCTCTACAAGTACTTGATTTCAATGACGCTTTTGGCTATGAAAAACACAATAAATTTTTATAAACTTAGAAAAATTTGTAGAGTAGATTCTACATATTTTAAATATATAAATTTTTCATATAGATGTACATTTTTTCCATTTTTTATTAAATTTTGAAGTGATATATGTCAAGATTCCAAAATACAATGCTTTGTTGTTTTTGCATATAACTTTTGACTTCCTTCACCATTGCTCAAACAAATTATATGGCACACTATAAGAAAGAGATATCTATACACTCATATAAAAAAATAAAATTTCATTAAGTTGTGCTCCTAAAGTGTTGCATGTGTACACAATGTCATTTTTAAGGGTTCTCTTACTTCAAAAAATCATAAAAAAATCAAACATCATGAATAATTCCAAAAAAAAAGTGTTGCACTAGTACAATATGTCCTCTACATATGTACACAATTTTATTCAAAAATACTATCATTTAGCTCATATAGTGTTGCACATGCACATACACATATGTTATATTGTCCTAAAAATTTAAGTGAAATTTAAAAAACTAATTTTAGAAACAAATACACATATTTTCTAAAATTCAAATTTATATATTATGAAATCTTATTCGATTTCCTATATTTTTTGTTTTTACATCATCTTAAAACACATTATACCTCTTGCAGTTAGAGGTTCCGTGCTTTTTCATATTTATGTGTCAACTAAAGTTTCCTTAAAGGGTCTCATGATTGTGCATTCTTCTAAAATTTTTTATTAATGGTTTCCCTATTATGTCCCCCCAACCTCATATGAGAGTGATACCAACCTAGATCCAAATCCTAGGCTCTATCAAGTGCCGAGAGGAATCAAATCTCCCGAGGTGCAAACCTCTCCTTCAATAACTCCTTGAGTGCAATATGTGAGCCACCTAATCATAAGCTCTAAAGTCTCTAGTTTAATTCTCATATTTACTTTTTACTTTGGATTATTCTTTTTTGTTTATGGCCGACATAATATTTATTACTTTTTACTTTGTATTATTATTTTTTGTTTACTTTGTATTATTTTGTTCTTAGACAAACAAACACTCTAAAGTATCATATTTACTTTTTACTTTGTATTAAAAGTAAAAATTAAAGTATCTAGTTTAAGTCTCATATTTACTTTCTACTTTGTATTATTCCTTTTGTTTATGGCCTACATAATATTTACGACCTAATCCTAAGCTCTAAAGTCTCTAGTTTAAGTCTCATATTTACTTTTTACTTTGTATTATTCTTTTTTGTTTATGGCCGCATAATATTTATTACCTTTTACTTTGTATTATTCTTTTTTTTTTACTCTGTATTATTTTGTTACTGGACAAACACTTGACTCACAAGATCTCCCCCATACTCGGCTGTAGAGCACCTCTTGGTGCAATGATGGTGGGTTTGGAGGGGAGATAATAGGGAAAAATTAATAATTTTTTCCCTATTATCTCCCCCCACCCCCATACTCACTATCACCCTCAGCCTCATATGAGGGTTCAATTGACAAGAGTAAAATAATTATATACTTCAAGAAGAATATTCTAAATAAAGTATTTATCTTTAAATTGTTTAAAATGTTTTTAGTGGATTAACCATTACATACATATTTTTTTAATTTCAATTAAAGGTGATAACATGTATACCTTATAATTTCAGGTTATATGTACATGAATAATAAAAATTAATAAACATTGAGCCATGCTTTCTTAGGAAGAATTTTAGAGTGTTAAAAATCACAATATACAACTTCAAACACAATCAGAATCAAAACATGCAAATTCGAGCATAATCCATAATGCATAAGTTTGGTTATAAAAAGGATTACACTACCTTTTGGATAACTTCTTTTAGGAGTCCCACACATGCATTAAAACTGGTAAAAATGATATGTCTTTTTCACATTAGTCATGAGATGGAGTATAGGCAAAGGAAGTTATGGGGAATTCTCAAAGTATTTTACATGTAAAGTATTCACATTGATGTTAAAGTTGAGTTATAACAAAACATGAAGGAAGTTGAAGAGTGTGATAGATAAATATGGATATAGTGGAGAAAATAGGAATGCCTATTTTGGAGAACAGAAAAACAAGGATTTGATGATGTAGAAAAGCCAATGAACAAAATCATAATTTTGAATGTTATAATCCATATTTTAGGTTTGTGGGAGGTCAATGCCTTTTTTGTCCAAGTTCATATCTAAACTGAATTAAGAATATATGTAAGTAAGAAAATTACTGATCTTAATTTTAAAAAAATAAAGAAAAGTATATGCATTATCTTTATGATGAAGCTTGGAAAAATTGCACAAGGTTTGTCGATTGTTGAGATATATATATTTAATTTTTAGTTATATATTTCCCTCCTTCAAGTATCTATTGTAATAATGATGATTCCATTGAGTACAAACTGAGTTATTCAAAGGCCCAATAATGTGGTCAAATAATTAAAAAATATTAAATATCAATGTTGTAACCATATCATAAATTTTAATACAAAAACACATAGCATTATGTCTTTTAGCCACACATTTGCAATTAATCTTACTAATAAGTTCCCAATGGCATTATAATTTCATACCCTTAACGTGTGACTAATTGTGTTAGTATTTTACAAAGTAAAAGAGGAGAGGAAAATATAACAAAGAGAATGAAACTATGGTGACTATAGGATCTCACAAGATTAAGTATGGAAACAAAATTTGATGCCAATTATCATATTGACAAGGATCAACAATGCTCATAACCCATGAATTTAAGTGAAGATTTAGAAAAACAAAGCATCGAAGCTTCTTTGGAAAGCTTTCACTAAGTAACACTAACAATAATGCATACATCAAAATGATGACAAGATTATCTAAAAGTGAGCTATATGATAGATTTAATATTCTATAATGACACACAATCAAGAAATAGGTAATAATAAAAAATATAATATAAAAGGTACAATGTTCATTGAATAACCAAAAAGACATTGTGAAAAATTTAATCCTGGTTTTGAAATTTTATAAAATTTGTTATACGGTTGATTTAAAAATTTGCATTTTCTGAAGGGTGATTTTTTAATTACCCTTGGGCTGGGAAAGGTTTAATTTTGATCACTGCATCCATGTTTTCAATGGTTCCAATTCGAAATACCTCGTCTATAACCCCGTGGGCCCGTTGTATGGTGAAGACTCGAAGTCAATGCCAAACCTCTTTGTGACCAAACCTCGTGAAGACTAGAAGTCAATGCCAAACCTCTTTGTGACCACTTGAAATGGACACACCAGAAGGTATATGAGGTGGGGACTGGGCCAACCTTAATTTCGAGTCAGACTTGACTTGTCATAAATATTTCTTTCATGAAAAGTGGATGCAGTGTCTTATTTGTGGAATTTTTGCACTGACAATTAGGGCAAGCCTGTCGGTCGGGCTATTAGGTATATGCCTGTGACGTCACAAATGGCATTAGGCGAGCGCGAGATTCACGGGGAGGACCACAAGGATTATAAGTGTTTTAAATCATTCATTGGTTGTTTTTAACGACGGGAACTTAGTTTGAGCCGAAACTTCATATCAAGAAATAGAGTATCAATCAGGTATTACGAGCCAGGTATTACGGGCCATGAAAATTTTTATAGTAGCACAATTATTTAATTTATTTAACTTTTGTCTCGTGAATATCTATAGGTCATAAATTAAGTGTCGTGAAAAAAATTATAGTTGTACTCATAACTACGTGTTATCTTGTTTAGTTAAATGGGTTGTTTCTCACTCCCTGTTTATAATTGTTTATTTAGAATTTTGAATGACGTCTATAAAATCAATATGGAGAGTACACTTGTCACATCGTCCTTTCATCTAGAAAAAACATAAATGGTAGTCCATCCCAAATTCTAAGATATAAATGACTATCAACGTAAAAATTTTAAAAATGCTTACAAAAAGATGTAAACATAAAAAATAATCAAAAAATATAGTGGAGTAGGAATGCATGCTTATTTAACAAGTGTTTTTACTTTTGAATATCTTTCACCTTTGCTAAACCTTCATGCACAATTTATATGACCCTCCACCTGGGTTTAAGATGATGTTCAAGGAATTTGGTCTTTAATAAAAATGGTTAGATATAAATAAAATAATCTTTTAATTTAATTATGGAATATGAAATAGGTTGTTTAGTATATAAATAAGTAATATCACAATCTATTTTATATTAAATTAGAATTTTTTTTTTTATAAAAAAATATAAATATATAAAGTTAAACAATAAGTAATATCACGCCCATTTGAATATATATAAAATAATCTTTTATAAAATAATCTTTTAATTTAATTATGAAATATGAAATAGGTAGTTTAGTAAACACGTAATATCACAATCTATTTGATATTAAATTAGAAATTTATTTTTCATAAAAAAAAATATAAATATATAAAGTTAAACAACAAGTAATATCACGCGCATTTGAATAGTACTTCTCAATGCCCCAAGTCATTTTCTTGGAAATAGAAAATGCTATTGCCTCACCTTTCAGAATAAAAATTCATATTGAATATTATAATTCCAATATCATGGAATTAAATTATTTATTTAAGAACGCATGTTGAAATTGGGTACATGAAAACCATTTACATTAAATAAATGATCTTAAAGGAGAATCATAGACGACATGGAAATTTTTTTACATCACATTGATATGAGAGATTAAATGGAAAACTTTATTATTTGTTATGTGGCGTATTATCATCATAAAAATGTGTTGGACTTACTATCCAAATAATGGCTAGAAAGTAATGGCTGGAAGTCTTAGAGGAAAATACTTGAAGTTTGCATAAATAGAAACAAAGTTGGGGTAAAAAGTCACCATGGAAAAGATGGAGAGTAGGTAAGTATAGGTAGTAACTTTTTTTTAGCTAAAGCCCATTATTCTGTCAATCTCAAATCACAATGTTAGTTTTCACAACTAATTATTAATTTGGTGTTGGTGTAATAAACTAATCATATTTTATGTATGACTTATGTTTGTTTTATCCAAATTACTTGCTAATTAAATTAATTTGGAAAATAGTGTAATGTGAAAAGTAGACACTTTTGAACTAACAAAAATAATGAAAAGTATTAGGTCGTGCATGCATTTATGTTGCTCAATGTAGCAAATCATATTTCAAATCATATTTCAATGGAGTGAATTTTAGAAAGAGGTATACATATATAGGAAACTAATTTGGAATGCAATGTGTTCATTCATGAGTGCCATATTTCATTGCATAAAGATATTTTTCATTTTGAGTTTATCATATCATTTCAAATAAAAATTTGTTAAAAATGATTAAAGTGAAGTTATTCATAAATTTAATATTTGTTAAAAATGATTGAAGTGAAGTCATTCACAAATTTAATAAGAAGGTTTATGGTAGTTTTTATATTATTATGGATTAAAATTACTTTTGGAAATCAATTAAATGCTTCGTGCATGCACTTAATCACTTATGAAGGAATTTTATATATCCTTTCATGGAATTAATAATGAAACATTTAATAAATTTCTCATTTTGTTCATATTGAAAAAAATGCATTCTTTATTCTAAAGAGAATAAAACACATTCTCATTAGGTGTATTGGCATAATACAAAACATAGTTATTTTCTTCCCTTGGAATGAAAAATCTTCAAAATTTAATAATAGTTAAATGTAAAATATAAACTATGTATCATTATGTAGTTAAATGTAAAATATAAACTATTTATTATCGTAAAGGACTTCCACAATACATACACATATATTCTTTTTGAATATTAGAGATCCATAATTCAAAATATATTATCAAAATGTGCATTGGCATAAAAAACCGTTATAAACTATCACTCCCATATGTCTAGTCTAGTTTCTAAAATAGTGCCCT
The DNA here is from genome assembly GCA_027924585.1 of Larix kaempferi. Lineage (NCBI taxonomy): Eukaryota > Viridiplantae > Streptophyta > Pinopsida > Pinales > Pinaceae > Larix > Larix kaempferi. The sequence goes on along the minus strand of BSBM01000767.1, from coordinate 13,258,302 downwards.
CTATTGACTCCTCCATAAGTAGCAAGCCCACATGGAGTGTAATGCCTGCATTTGATTGTGAATCAATAAAGGTGTTCAATTCTATATAAATGTGTGTATAGAATACGATATTGAGCCTTGCAAAGGTATCTCCTTGAGTAATTCTTCTAGTTGGAGTAATGTGATATTTTGAACCTACAATAAGCTTTTCATCTAAGTAATTACCACAAGTGAGTCCTTGAATAATTGTAGTTGTTTTACTTGTTTATCCATCACAATATGAAAGAGTAATTTTAGAGCCATGAATTTCCTGTAATTGCTTGTAACACATCCCAATTTTCCATTAACTTAGATAAAAATGAGGTTTAGAAAGAGAGAGGATGCCTCTTAGGATACAAGTAGAGTCAGGCCCTTGACATGCCCCATCAAAGAGCACCCAAGCAATGGGTTTTTCTATCAACATCTCTTCGACCTACCTAAGAATTCCTTCCTTCATATTGTGTTCCATATGTTTGTAGATTACACATATTTGGGCACTTACCTCAAAATTAGGGCTAACTTCGATGTCAAATAGAGTTGCATCATATGCTAGCCAAATCCCCCATAGGACCAAAAATGTAATGAATCTAAAGGCTTTGATATCATGCTTCTGGTATTCAAACATTTGTATATACTTTACTCATTCCAAATATTATTAAACACCATACCTAGTCCCATGTGATTTTAGATATGTTGTGAAAAAATGGACTCAATAGATAGGTGTGTTGTAGTTTCAACATTTTGTTTGTAAAGTAGATATATATTAGGCCCCTCCTTATTCATTTTCTTTAACATTTCATAGGTGAAAACATTCTTAATAAGTTCAGGATATGTAAATAGTTCGGTATTTACTAGGGCTTGTGTCTTCCACATTTTCGTCTGCAACCATCTTGCATCTTATTGATCATGTTATCAAAATTTCCTTGTAACTCAACCTTGTAGAATATTGTCCTCCATCTTTTTTTTTTTCCCATATTAGATTATCTATCTCTTTGTTTAATGTAATATGTCCTCTACAAAGTCTAGTTGAGAGAGTAGTCTAAGTATGATCTCGATCCCCTTCCAATGCTATGTCATGTATAATGAGCCAACCCTAGTGCCAAATGTTAGAAGTTATATGATCTCCAAGAAGCTCAAGTGTGCATCTATCTATACCCCATAAATGTTGAATCAAATGAATAGGGAGAAATACCTCATCCTCACATCCCATAATTACATCATTAGAAACTCTTGTGATCCATCACCATTTTTTAAGGCCAACTAGAACCAATAACTAGAAATGCAAGTGTTAGGGATTTCCATTGATTAGAGAAATTGGCAATCCTCTTCTTATCACTTTAGTTCCAATCGAATAATGTTCCTAGAGCTATATTTGTTTTGGTGTCAAGTGATCAATGATTTTAACGTATTTGGTTGGCTTGAATGATAATAAAGGGAAAATTTTTACACCCTATACCCTAAATAGCTAGTGAGGGTATTAGGTATTTACAAATGGTAGAGCATGAGTTACAACACTGGACATTTAGATGGGTTGGTGCTACAATAAAATGTTAATAAATTTGTTGATTGTTACATATTCATGCAATTGATTCAAGGTAATGATTAGGAAATTTCTTTCTCTCTTACTTGATTTAATTTACAAACAGACTTTATAATAATGGTTGTCCAAGTTCTAGCTATCATTTCAAATGCTATGTGAAACTAGAGTAGGAAGCACTAACTAAAAAGGAAGTCTTAAGAAAATAAAACAATTTAAAATCCTTATTTCTTTTCTCCCTGGATAACAATATTCATGGTGCTTGGATATGATCATTCCAAATAATTAAACACTATGAAATGAAAATGAGTATACTGATGGCATTATTAAGATGTCGATATTAATCATAGAATGAATGATGTAATATAACACACACCTATTTGCTTACGGATATAGGTGCTTGTATGTTAACACAAAACGTTAAGTTGAATATAAGATCAAGTTAGTGACTAAGATTCCTATCTTCTTGTATGAGATAGAAGAACATGTATTGACGACAACAAAGAAGGTACGGATTAAAGTAATAATTATTACATTCGATTAAAGAAGTCTTGTAGACATTTATAATTGCATAGATATGATCATGTGTTTTAAGCATTAGGAAATACATGCAAGTATAAATGTATACATTCATGACATTCGTAAGATGTAGTTATTTATAATGAAACAACTACTCTAATGTAATGTACATAGGAATGCTGACTATGCTCGTATTATTAATGCATGATGCTAAAGTAGAATGCAAGTTTAATTAATGATGGATGTGCTTGTCTTCATGTGGGGGTTAGAGGAAAGGAGAATACAAAAACTTGGCCTTATGCCCATGATTTGAGGAAGAGTAATGTATGCACATGAAAAGGTCTGTCATTAATTTGAATTCGATAAGTTTAAATATAAAAAAAAACTAACATGGTTGTTCTCTTCTATGTGTTGGGAGAAGTGATACCGACCACCGCACTACATGTGCGAGTTCAAATATAAATTGTCGCATTTATACTAAAGAAGTTAAAAGTATAAATTCAATTTATTCATGATTGGAATGCACTACGTCGAAGATGTCAAATGTGAAGATATGATATAGTAAAATTGATGGTAACGCTGAATTTTAGAATGCATTCAAGTTTATAACAAGTTATGTTATGGTATGTGCCCATTATGTTAAATAGAAAGAAATAAATAAATAACGTCCAATATGATGGGAATTATACACAATCTTTAGTAAGGTTATACCTATGTTTAATTAGGTCATGATAGTGAATATAGATACATTTTATTGCATCAAGATTATGCATAGTAAATTGATTCATTACATAGAGATTGCGCATAATGATATGTTTTGTTGCGATGAGATTCTGCATAGTGATATTGTGCATAAGGATAATGCTTTATTACATCAAGGTATAGATGTTGTTGTATTTTACTTTCATTGCAAATTATTGTCAAAGTGATTATTGATTGCTCCCACCTTTGGTTAGAAAAGCCATCAATTTTCTTGTCAACTTAGAGTATTCTAAACTTCATAAGGGATATAATACCCATAAATTGAGATGAGTAAGGCACTTAGCTAGAACTATGTGAATATTTATAATTAATTTTTTCCTTGATTAATTCTTCTTTATTAATAACTAAACTACAGGGAAAAACTAATAATTTGGTTGATTAGCAAAGTTATGAAGGAACCGAGTTTTCATCTGACGTTGTTTTGATCCAACACTTAGTCGGAGCACAAGTTTTGTCCTTTGATCCAATAGAAGTTCCAGTTACCTATGGCACCGAAAGATAATGACAAAGCACTACTAGTTTCGATGACACACTTCTAGTTATGAATCCATCATCATTTAAATATGAAAGCACTAGCTCGATCAATCAGTGGATTCAATGTTACTTAGATATCAACCAGTTGGAGGCCTAGTCTTCGAATCCACAGAGCATGTGGAAACCATCGTACATATCCAAGACAATGCACTCTCACTATTTTGATCCTGCATGATCCTATCTACCTACACTAGTGCATCCAACACGGTTTACATAGACACTTTTTCTGATATACTAGAAGTTAAGCGATTGGATCAGAGATATATTTTATATTTAAGATCAAATGAGAGCAACTAGTCAAGGTAGCACCCATATGTTATGATTTTAGTTTTTGTTGCAATTATTACAATTTGAAGACTGATGTTTTCATGTTAAACGGTTCTTTTACATATTAATCAAGACTATTATTTCCACATATTTTTTAATATATTTTCTATTCCTATGTCACCTTTGGATCGGGGCCCATCCATAGGTGGCGATAGGGACTTGTTTTGAAAGAATAGGTTTATTATTTCATGTTCCTTTTTGGTGAAACTTAACATATAGCATATATTTACTACATTTTGTAGAGATTTATAGTGTTTCTGATAGAATGGCGTTAATGAATTATTTATGCAATTAAAATTATCGTAGATGCCTTTTACTTCTATTAAATTAGATTTGAGATTACATTGTCATTTTTATTATGCATGGGATCTTGTTACACAAACCTGGTAAAGCATTAACTCTCTGTTTGTTTTCACCACTTGCATAGAATCTCATGTGACTGAATGCCTATATTTTGTGATTTGATGGTGGAGTAATTGGCAATTTTTACAAAAGGTTTTCCTAAATCTAGGCGAATAACTTCTTAATTCATGCCACTAAAACTACTGATAAGGGAATAGGTTCCAGTTGAAAGATAAAGATCCATGTTTCTTGCAACCCTTAGTTTTAGATTCAATTTCCCTTTTGCTATTTATCAACAATTCGAATGTTTTGGTTGATTAAATTAAATTTACATGCTATTAGGCATAGTTATCTCTTTTTGTAGTTGCATATATTTTGTAGGACCCTCACAAGTTTATACAGATCCATGGGTTGAAAATTAATGTAATGGTTTAGATACAACATTCTTGTTGTTTTGTTGTCCCAAGAGGATGCAATATTATTGTTGATTGATAAAGCGTGTCACTTTTTAGCATCTTTGTTGGAGAGGCGTTCCAAACCAAAAGGAAGATAACAATACTAATTAGTTGTTTCCATTTTGCAAAAATGTTAAGCAGGTTATAGTTGGAGAAGAGAGAGCGAATGAGAAGCATACATGTTTCCAAGTAGGTCTCTCTATTACAACACAGGTTTCATTATTTATTTTCTTTTACTTCTACAAATTAAATAATCCATTTCAAATCTTCATACCTACATACCCACAAAAATCCTAAAATTTAGAAAAATAAAAAACCCTCTAAAAAGCTTAGGAAAATGTAAAAATCCAAAAACATGGACATCACCCTATAGTATGAATGCCTATAGCAACGAACGCATTTGGATGATTTCTATCAAAAACACATGTTCTAGCCAATCCCAGCTTGAGTAGTAGGAGAAGAGAGAAAAATGACTTCTGAATAAAACCTTGAAAATCCTGCAGTTAACTCCCCTCTTTTTTAGTCGATGAGAAGAATAAAAACTCATATTTTGGCTCTACCACTAATGAGGAAGAAGCATTTGTATTTGAATTTTCCATTTGGGGAGTCAATGATGATGAAGCAAAAATGAAAAACATTAACCCAACTACTTTTCCCAATTTCCATAGCCTAACATCCAAAGATAAAGACACATTCTTATTTGAATTCAAGGTAGTTTGTAGAACCTATGACTACACCTTAGATGAACCTATGACTACACCTTAGATGCCCCGAATATTAATATTTTTCCATCCAATTTGAAGGAATCTTCCTTATGATGGTTTATGAAACTAGATATGATATCTGTAGAATGCATCAGGGGGACAATGAATCATTAGAAGACTATCAGGAACAATTTCAGTTGAGATACAAGGGGGCTCATAATTGTACCCTAGATGACGAATTATTTAAAAATGTGCTTCTTAGAGGAGTTAGGGAGGAACTCATAGAGACCTTGAACCTCCTATCCAACTGTGATATATATCGACAGGACTATGATTAGATCGAAACAAAATTAGAAATCATTCTAAGTCCACAAGGAAGAGGCCTCGAGGGAGTAACCTTTATTTCCAAATAGTCAAACCATCGAGTTCCACCCTCACCAAATCATACATAGGGAATTTGCTAGATGACATGAAATCATATATCCTACACTCCATGGCATTACAAATGGATACCATGCAGGAAAAAATGAAAAAAGAGGAATCAGATAGAGCCGTGGTTGTTTTATGTCTAAACTGTAGGAAGAAGCATAAAAATAATTAATTTCCAATAAACTTAATGCAAGTCATTGCTTGCAATAGCGGATGCGCATCTCTAATGTAGGAAAGGGGATATGACCATTGTAAATGGGCTAGAAATGAATACATTAAACCTATATCCTCATGCCATACCTCATTTATGTACTAGGGCGCCTCTTTGGTAGTCTGAGAAAAATGATTTTGATCATCCCATTCATCCTATTTTAACTGTAGGAATTTCCCTAGCACTGAGACCCCCACAAGAGGGTACAATCATCTCCAATTTCATACAAAATATTTATGACAATCCAATTTATTTTGGAGAACATTGTACACTTGAGAAGCCAGAAATCGTAGGATTAGGAGAGGTAGTGTGGTAGAGTCTTTGTTTGACAGAAGAAATACATATTTCCATAGAAACAACAGAGATTTCCCTTGACAAAACATTGAAAATTAGAAACAACTTACTCCCATAACAAGAGGAGAAATTGATCCATGTCCTTACTAAATACCAAACAACTTTTTCATGGAATTACTTCGATATGAAAGGAGTCTCTCTAAGCATTTGTCAACACAATATACACATCAAGGAGGATTCCACTCCTATTAGGAATCTCTAGAGAAGGATGAAACTAGCCTTAAAAAACATTGTTAAAGTAGAATTACAAAAAATTCTTGATGTTAGTTTCATATACCCTATCTCAAATAGTGAGTGGGTATAACCATTAGTAATTGTTCCAAAGAAAGGGGAAATGGAGAGTTTGCATAGATTACAAAGAACTTAATAAAGAAACAAAGAAGGACCACTTTACACTACCATTTATTGACCAGGTACTAGACACATTGGTAGGGAAGAAATGTTTCTCCTTCTTAGATGGTTCCAGTGGGTACAACCAAATACAAATCCACCCAAAATATTAGGACAAGACCACATTTACCTTCCCTTGGGGTACATTTTCCTACAAATTTCCCCTATTTGTACTTTTCAATGCCCCTTCCACATTCCAATGAGAAGTACTAAGCATCTTTGTTGATTTTTTCCATTATAGCATGGAAATATATATGGATGATTTCAAACCTTATGGAAATGACTTTGAAGAAGCCCTCAAAACATAGAAAATGTACTGAACAAATGCATCGAAATGAACCTTTTTTCTTAGTAATGAAAAAACTCAACTATTGATGGATGAAGGAGTAGTTTTAGGCCACTACATTTGTGCAAGAGGAATTACATTAGATCCTACAAAAATTAAAGTTATAATTAACCTTCCTCCCCCATAGAAACCAATATATGTTAGGAGATTTATAGGACAAGCTAGATACTACGGTAGATTCATACAAGATTATAGTAAAATAGTTGCCCCAATGTTTTCATTGCTGACCAAAGATGGAGAATTTCAGTGGACTGATAGCTACCAAAAAGAATTTGAACACATCAAGGAGAAGATTATGGAAGCACCTATTTTACAAGGATCAAATTGGGAAATCCATTTACACATACCTCTGATGCTTCAGATAAAGAAATTGGTCCAATCCTAGTGAAAGAAAAAAACAAGATTCCATATGCTATTTACTATATAAGTAAGAACCTTGAGGACTAGAGTTAAACTACACTATCATAGAAAAATAGTTTCTTACAGTCATCTACTGCATCAACAAGTTCATGCACTACATCACCGAGTATCAGTTAATTTTCCACAATGACCACTCTACAATTAGATATTTAATGAACAAGTCAGATGTAAGTTGTAGGGTGATAAGATGGATTTTACTATTACAAGAATTTGACATAACCATTGTGGATAAACCAAGGAAGAAAAATGTTGTAGCATATTTTTTTGTCTATATTAACACTTGTTGCAGATATAAAGATGATAGATGATGCATTCCCTGATGAATAACGTTTTTGTATTTCTGTGTGCACATTCCATGGTTTGCTGACATATCAAATTACTTGGCTATTGGGATATTTCCCTAGTAGTTCACCTACAAAGAGAGATGCAACATAATAAGAAAGGGTGTTCCATTTGCATGTATTGAAGGATACCTTTTTAAGAGAGGTCCATAACACATCCCGAGAATATGCATCCGAGAAGATTAGGTCCATGAAATTATTCATGCATGCCATGATGAACCATGTGGAGGATAATATGTAACCAAAAGAAAAACATATAAGGTATTAGAAACAAGGTACTACAAGCCAACATTACACAAGGATGTAAAATCCTATGTCTCCATATTTGATGATTGTCAAAGAATGGGTAATCCAACCCAAAGAGATTAAATGCTTCTCCATCCCCAATTAATAATAGAATCTTTTGAGAAATGGGTGATGGAATTCATTGGACCTATTGATCCCCCATCGAACATGAAACATCACATACTAGTCTGCACTAACTATCTTACAAAATGAATGGAAGTGAAAGCATTAATATTGGCCAATGAAGACTCAGTGGAAAAATTCCTAACTGAAGAAATCTTCACAAGATTTGGAGCACCTAGAGAATTTGTTACATAAAGAGGAACCCAATTTATTGAGAGTAAATTATAAGGCTCAATAACGTCAAGCAAAAACAATTAGCATCTTACCATTGATAGGAAAATGTTCAAGTAGAAGCTACCAATAGAGAAATAGAAAAGATCCTAACAAAAACAATACAAATCCATAAGAGAGATTGGGAAAATAGACATCATGAGGTGGCATGGGTATACAATACCACCTAGAAAACCACTATAGGGCTCTCACCCTACAAGCTAGTCTATGGGAAAAGAATAATGTTTCCCATTGAATTTGAACTGAAAACATTAAGGACAACAGTTGAAATTGACATGGATCTCTCTACAACATAGAATGAGAGATTACTTCAACTTAAGAGTCAACTATATGAAATCAAACAAAAAGTCCTACATCACACATAAATGATCGAACAACAAAGAAAATTATGGCATGACATAAATACCAAAGACTTTAAAGAAGGAGACTAAGCATTACTCTATGATTCAAGGTAAATATTTCAAAGGAAAATTAAGATCCCAATTGATAGGACCCTATCAAGTTGACATCATTTACAACAACGGATCTGTTAGGATCTCCACTATAGACAAAGATCAAATACCAATGCTAGTAAATGGCCATAGGACGAAAATTTACAAGAAACCTCTCACCAAGGAGGATTTTACTGATGTTGAAATATTGTACTTTCTAAGAATATTATATTTGTACTTTATTATTCCAGAGATGTTCCATTCCTCTGTGGAGACCCTATTGTATATCCGGACTACATCTTTGTATTGGTTGATTATCTATATTGAGGAAAGCTTTGCTGGGTTTTCTACCCCATGAGGGTTTCCCAGGGTAAATCTTTGTCTATCTTGTGATTGTGTTTCTTTCATTGATCTTGCTTGTGAAATTAGGTTAAACTTAACATGGTATCAGAGCTAGCCTGAATAGGACATCTTTCACAAGGTGAAAATACCTCTCTCTCCTCCTCCAGTGAAAATTAGGGTTCTGCAAAAGTTGGAATTTTTGGGTTCTGATTGCATGCCAACAGAGAATCCTTGCTCAAAGAAGATGACCGAGCCTTGGCCACCCACACCAAGAAAAGAAGGAATCAATCCTACTTCAAGAAGGATAGTCACAAGGTGTCTCAACCTCCACAAATATTTCAAAAGAGAAGAGGAACTAATCAAAGAAGAGATTACTCCTCATTCCAATGTGTTACTTGTCACAAAATATGACACATTGCTAAGGATTGTCCTCTAAAGAAGAAGAAAAAGTTTTCACCACAACAGAGATCAAGCACATCTAGCAGAAGATGATAGTGAAGAAGAAGAGGAGGAAAGGCCTCAAAAGAAAAGATTCAAAGTAGAAGAAGAAGAAGATGCAGAATAGTATGTTCTATTCTCTACACTCTCTGGGGCAGTAACACCTTGAGAAGATACATGGCTCATTGATAGTGGTGCTTCAAAGCACATGGAAGGACAAAAGAAGACTCTTTCAAAACTTGGAGAGAAGACCTCTCCATAGAAGGTATCCCTAGGAGATGACTATCAATATCTCATCAAGGGAGTTGGTGAAGCAAGTTAGAAGCTTGATTCTGGAACCCCATTGTAGATGAAGGAAATCTTATATGTACCAGGTTTGAAGAAGAAATTGCTTTCTATCTCAGCTTTAGGTAAGAAAGGTTATAGGGTTGCATTCATAGATGGTAAAGTACTCATGTGGCCCAAAGGAAAATAAATTGAGGATGCAATTGTTATTGGTGAAGAGGAAGGAGGTCTATACAAACTCAAGGTCCATCTAGAAGCTTCACTTGTTCATGAAGCCACAAGCCTAGATGAGCTATGGAATAGGAGGATTGCTCACATTAACTACAAAGAACTACCTCATTTGAGAAAGGTAGTTATAGGAATACCAGACTTAAAGATTGATCATGATGGCACATGCAGAGGATGTGGAAAACGAAAGAATATCAAGAACCCATTTCCAAAGAGTGAAACAAAGACGAAGAGTACCTTGGAATTGATTCATTCTGATGTATGTGCACCAATTCCCTCCACATCTTTGAGTGGATATGAATACTACCTTACATTTATTGATGACTATTCAAGAAAGACTTGGATATACTTTCTAAAAGGAAAGAATGAAGTCTTTGGAAAGTTCAAGGAGTTCGAATCCTTGATAGAAAATCATTCAGAAAAGGAGGTAAAAATACTCCGGACAGATAATGTCGGAGAATATACTTCAGAGGATTTTGAAGTCTTTTGTAAAGAAGCTGGAATCAAGAGGGAACTAACCACTCCCTACAATCCTCAACAAAATGGTGTTGCGGAGAGAAAGGATAGAACAATTATGGAAGCAGTAAAAACAATGATACATGATCAAGACCTACCTATGTATCTATGGGCTGAAGCAGCTAGGACAACAGTCTATGTGCAAAATAGACTATCTCATAGTGGTCTTGAATTCAAGAACCCAAAAGAAGTGTTCACAGGAAAGAGACCTGAGGTAAGTCACCTCAAGATTTTTGGATGCCCAATATACATTCACATTCCAAAACAAAAGAGGACCAAGCTGGATCCTTCTGGGAAGAAGGGAATATTTATTGGATATTGTGAAAAATCCAAAGCATTCATAATTTACATCCCAGGATTCCATCATACGGAAATAAGTAGGGATGTGACATTTGATGAAGAAGCAGCTCTCAAGATATCTAGGAAGTTCCAGTATGAAGAAGTATATGAAGAAGATGCACCTTCCAGAATTACAGAAGCTGTACCCACCCCTGAATATGTAACACCTGAAGACGATGACATAATAGAACCACAAGAAACCCCTACCTTAAACATATCAAAAAAGAGAAATCCATCATGGGAAAGAGACATTATACTAGGAGCAGAAAAGTATGGAGATCTTGAAGGCTCCACCAGAGTGAGCAAGAAACCAAAGTCATTCTCCAACTATATGGCTTTGATGTGTGATCTTGTAGATCAAGAACCCACTAGTTATGAGGAGGCATCTCATAAGAAAGAGTGGGTAGAGGCAATGACAGAGGAGTACCAGTCAATAATGAAGAATGATGTTTGGGATATAGTTCCCAAACCAAAGGAAAAGAGTGTGGTATCCTCCAAATGGATATACAAGATAAAGCATGTTGTGGATGGCAGTATTGAAAAGTATAATGCAAGATTTGTGGCCAGAGGGTTCTCTTAGAAGGAGGGAATTGACTATGAAGAGACATTTGCACCAGTTGCAAGGTACACCTCCATTAGAACCATCATGGCACTTGCATCCATGATGAAGTGGGAATTACACTAGATGGATGTAAAGACAACTTTCCTGAATGCTGTGATTGAGGAAGAAGTGTACATAGAAAAACCACAAGGATTTGAGGTGGAAGATGGAAGAACCCATGTGTGCAAACTGAAGAAGGATTTGTATGGGTTGAAGCAAGCTCCCAGAGCTTGGTATGGAAGAATTGATAGTTTCTTGACAAGCTTGGGCTTTACCAAAAGTAAAGCTGATCCTAATCTTTATCTCAAGGTTATGGATGATGAACCTGTCATATTGTTGCTATATGTGGATGATCTATTTCTGACAGGAAATGAGAAACAGATTATCGAGTACAAGAAGAAGCTCTCTTTAGAGTTTGAGATGAAAGATCTTGGATTGATGCACTACTTCCTAGGTCTGGAAGTATGGCAAGGCCGAGAAGGAATCTTTCTCAACTAGGGAAAGTATGTTGTGGAAATCTTGAAAAGATTTGATATGTTGGAATGCAAAGCCATGGCCACTCCCATGGATTCCAACTTAAAGCTGTTAGCTGATGACTCTTCTGAGTTAATGGATATGACTCTGTATAAATAGATTATTGGGTCATTGATGTATATGACGAATACCAGGCTAGATATATGCTTTGTTGTGAACACCTTGAGTCAATACCTAGTGGAACCTTGTTAGTTTTTCAGAATTTTCAATCTGATCTAAGATCTTAGCTGAGAGAATAACATGTACAACATATCTACAACATATCAATCATGGATATAATAATGCAAGCACACAAGAGACACAGAGTTTCACCGGGGAAAACCAAGAAGGTGAAAAACCCCGCAACTTCCTCAAAGATAGAAAGAGCAATGATAGAACCAAAGTACAAGAGATAGTCTTCTACTAGCAACAGATCCTCCTCCTCACAAGTGCGCCACTTTCTGAATGAGAGAAGTGTGAGTAAATGAGTGATCAAATAGAGATCTCCCAATCTCTATTTATACTTGTCCTGTCCTGCCCAATAAACTAATGGGGCCGACTTGTCTAGCTTGGCCTAATAAGCCATGGTTAACTTAATCTGGGCTGACCCCACACTTGGTGGTCTAATAACCCTTTTACCCACATGACTTATACAAGGCCGACCCCATCAAGGTGGTCTAATAACCCATCGGCAAGTTAAAACACTTGCAACACTTGTCAATACAAATGATGACACTTCCATATAGAGGGATAATAACATCTCTATAGGAGTACAATATATATGGGTGAAATTCATTCCGAAGTTACATATACATCAACACTCCCTCTTAACTAGGAAGGTATTTCTCGACATAGATCTGCTAGCACAAGTCTTCTTCTTTGGATCATCGTCATCGAATCATCGTCCTCGAATCATTGTCATCATCACTGCTGCTTCTATGTCAATCAATCTCAAATCTACTCATCATAGGAAGTTATATAAAGCCAGTACTTTTCCATACTAGATGTAGGCCCACCACCTGTAGATCTTCATCATCACCGGTCATACTATGGAATCCTCAGGACTGATTATGTGCCTCAACAAAACCTCGAAAGAGCATCCCAGGACTGATTACGAGCACATTGCTCAAACTATCGGATTTCCCAGGATATTTTACATGTTGACCTTCACAAAACCTACTCAGAGCATCCTAGGATGTTACGAGCAAACCGCTCTACCTATCTGGATCTCGATAAAGCATCCCAGGATATTATGAGCACACCGCTCTACCTGTCTGGATTTTAAAGGGTCTTTTCTATGTGAACTTTCGCAAAACCTACTCAGAGCATCCTAGTATGTTACGAGCAAACCGCTCTACCTATATGGATCTCGATAGAGCATTCCAAGATGTTATGAGCACACCGCTCTACCTGTCCAAATTTTAAAGGATCTTTTCTATGCGAAACTATAGCAAAACCTACTCAGAGCATCCCAGGATGTTACAAGCACACCGCTCTACCTATCTAGATCTCGATAGAGCATACCAGGATGTTATGAGCACACCACTCTACGTATCCAGATTTTAAAGGATCTTTTCTATGCTACCTGCACAACCTGTCCACAACCACGGAGTATCAACCCGATACTCACCATACATCATCCTGATGTACATAATTACATGATCAACCTGATGATCATCATAACATCAACCTAATGCATATCATCTGGAGCAACATCCTGAAGCTCGTCATCTGTGATCATCCTGATCATCATCATAGCATCAACCTGATGCATATCATTTGGAGCAACATCCCGAAGCTCATAATCTGTGATCATCCTGATCATCATCATAGCATCAACATGATGCATATCATTTGGAGAAACATCCTGAAGCTCGTCGTCTGTGATCATCCTGATCATCATCTGATGCACACAAAGTATCTACCTGATACATATCATCATACATGATCTACCTGATCATAAGGTGCATCCACTTGATACATACATCAGTACATGATCTACCTGATCATACATAAGTACATGATCTACCTGATCATACAATGCATCCACTTGATACCTACATAAGTACATGATCTACCTGATCATACAATGCATCCACCCGATACATACATAAGTACATGATCTACCTGATCATACAATGCATCCACCTGGTACATAAATATATGATCCACCTGATCATATCAAGCATCCAACATGATGCATATACAAATACATGATCCAACTGATCATATCAAGCACCCAACATGATGCATATACAAATACATGATGCAACGGATCATATCAAGCATCCAACATGATGCATATACAAATACATGATCCAACTGATCAAATAAAGCATCCAACATGATGCATATACAAATACATGATCCAACTGATGCATATGCAGAGCAGTAATTAGAACATCGTCTTGATGCTCATCATCCAGCGCTTATATCCATAGCCATGGGAAGGATCCTCCTCTCACCATGCTTGGAATGGCTCCAGCAAATGTGTCCATCACTTCTTCCTCGAAGTGTCATCAATTTGAAGAACACCAAGCCTCTCTCTGAAGTACTCGAACTTCACTCTGGCTAGTGGTTTTGTCAGCACATCCGCAACCTGCTCATCAGTTGCAATATATAGGAGCTTCACTGCTCCTCTCTGCACCATATCCCTGATATAGTGATATTTGATCTCAATGTGCTTTGACCTGTCGTGGAACACCGGGTTCTCAGACAGCTTCACACAACTTTGGTTGTCACAAAATATACTAGAGGCATCCAATGGGAGATCAAATAACTCAGACAGTAGCTTCCAGAGCCATACTGCCTCACAACTGGCCAAACAAGCTGCAACATACTCTGCTTCGGCTATACTCAGTGCTATGCAGGACTTCTTCCTGCTAAACCAAGAGATCACACCTGATCCCATACTGAAGCAACACCTAGATGTGCTCTTCCTATCTACAGCACTGCCTGCCCAATCTGAATCCACATAACCCTATAGGTTAAACTTTTGATTTGCATCGTACTTGAGCCCATAATCAACCGTACCCTTCAGGTACCTCAGAATATGCTTTACAGCAACCAAGTGAACACCTCTCGGATCCGTCAGGAACTGGCTCAATGTGTTCACCGTAAAGCAAATATCTGGTCTTGTGTTTGTCAGATACATCAAGGACCCAATCATTTGACAATACATAGTGACATCAACCGGATCAGATGAAGCATCACAGAGAAGCTTCTGGTTCGATGCCATAGGTTTGGCCATGTCCTTCCAGCCCATCATCCTGAACCTCTTTAGGATCTCTACTACAAACTTCCCTTGTCCAAGGAAGATTCCATCTGCACTCTGCCACACCTCCATGCCTAGAAATTAGTGCATCATCCCCTAGTTCTTCATCTCGAACTCGACAACAAGCTTCCACTGCTTGTCGGCAATCAATCTATCCTCACCTATAACAAACAAGCTATCCACATACAAAAGTAGTATCACCAGATTTCCTTCCTCAACCTTGTAGTAAATGTTGGAATCTGCTTTACTCTTGGTAAAACCCAAATTGGATAGAAAGCCATCTATCTTGCCATACAAGGTCCTGGCTACCTATTTCAAACCATATAGGGCTTTCTTCAGTTTGCACACATGTGACTCTCGGTCATGTTTCTCAAACCTGAGTGGCTGCTCCACATACATTTCCTCTTCAACCACACCATTCAAGAAAGCTATCTTGACATCCATCTAGTGTATCTTCCATTTCATCATTGCAGCTAGAGCAAGTACTAATTTGACGGAAGTGGATCTAGCTACAGGAGCAAAAGTATCTATGCTGCCACCTGCAGCATGCTTGATCTTATAGATCCATTTGGAAGTCACAATAGAATTCCCTTCAAGTCTTGGGTCTGCATCCCAAACATCATTCTTCATGATCGACTGGTACTCCTCGATCATGGCATTCTTCCCGAATCCTGGGAACTTCAATATATTCAATATCTTCAATAGATAATTTTGTTGCTGAAACAAATGTTGTAGTCCTTCTTTTGTAGGTGCTCGTATACGATCTTTCCTACAAAACAATTTGCATTGCATGATTAGAAACTTCTCATAGAACAAATTCTTACACATAAAGAAATATTTCATACAGTCATGTAATTATTTTAGCCAATGCTTCAATACAACGTTCATCCATATCTTGTAACTTTCTAGATGCCTTCCAATCTCTACCAGAACATTGTTAAGAGTTTGCACTACTCCCAACATGTTCGCAAAGAGGTTTCATTCTAGATAAGTAGCAATGGAATGTTGTACATAATAGTATTATATTACATATGCATATTAGTAGTATATTGTTCATTAATGCAATTATTCTAATATGCATAATACACAATCTAAGTCTAGGAACACAATACATCATTGATCAATGTTATTTAAACACAAGAAATGACAATTCAAATACTTATCTTTGTTTGTTTGTTGGGTTGACTCCCTCTCAGTCTTTGCTTCCTTTCTGCAACTCCATTCTGATGTGGATTCTAAGAAGTGGTTGACTCCCTCTGAATATCTGCATCCTTGCAAAAACTACTGGAGTGTGCTCCCTCTTGATCTTTGCTTCCTAGATTACCTGTCCTTGAACTTATATCCATCCTCGATCACTATGCATGCTTACAAGTATCATTATTGTGATATCCTCGAGATCTCATACATAATCATACATTTATTAGTATAATCTCAATACTATCAGAAACAAAATAATCTTAAACATGTATAATAATGATCATTTTAAACACATATAATAAACATTAGTATTCAAGGTTTATATAGGACTCTTCTGGTTAGTCATATCATCAATTAAAGTAAGAAACATAATATGCCTAAACCCATGATTACTCAAACCTATAACTTCATGAATAATCATAATCAATCATGCCAAGTATACTTATATAAGATATCCTAACACAAGGTAGGATTTTAACTTGATATAGGAAAAACATACCTGGATTAGCATGTTAGCTAGCTATGTCTAACATACCCACATGATGTCTTCTTGTTCTTCAATGACTTTTGCTAGTAACCTGCATATCTCATAAGTTAACCATTATAGAACCAAGTTATACATACCTCGTAACTAGATCTTCTTTGTGATCCATGATAATGGATGAATATTTGTCTTCATGTCTCTATGGTCATATGATTTGTCTTTCTTGATGTACCTTTCATGTTAGCGGACAACATCAACCACATACAACACCACAATGCATTAGTACAATCATAAGTGTCAAAACCTTAATCAATGAATATCTTCTATCATGCACTCATAATTTTATTAAGGTGATACGACAAGTCAAAAATTAATCAAGATTGTACTAACCGTAATAATATGAAGACAAACATATCGTAAACTTAATCGTGAACAGATTTTGAAACATACCTGTAAGTCATACCTATCGAGATTGCTTGTAATCTTCTTATGTAAGGCCTTAGCCTCATCTCCCTCTGAAACATGAACTTCTTCACTTATGCGGGTGATCAATCCATTCTCTTCCAAGATTAACCCAATCCACTTGAATTTGTAGAAGCTGGATCTAGAACGGGATTAGGGTTTGTTAGGGAAACCCTAAAAATTCAAACTTTTAATTTCAAACTTCTGAAAGGATAGAAAGATGTGCTTTGATGAGTTGATCAAGCTAGTATACTTAGAATTTGAAAGCTGCAAAGTTTCACCCCTCAAAATTGCCTTTGAAAACTTCTGGATCTTCTGGACAGGATCCCAAACCAGGGTTTGATAAATCCCACCCTTCTGCCCAACCAAAAGGTTCGATCCAAATCTCTAAACTTAGATTTTTCTGAGGAGCTTCCAGCCGCGGTCACAGACTTAAAAAATTCCAACTTTTGCAGAAGCCCTAATTTTCCATTTTTTCGATCAAAGTCTCGAACTAGGGTTTGATCAAGCCCGACCTTCTACCCAACCAAAAAAATTGATCTTGGTCTCTAAATTTTGATTTTGATGAGTAGCATTCTACCAAATTTCTTCGAAACCCTAATTCTCGGAGCCATGAATGAAGGTGCTCAAAATCCAATTCTGTTTGGACATAAATATGCACCTGATTGTTTCTAGTGTAACTTTGAAATTATGAATCCACAAGGTCTCAAACAACTACCTATGGTATCCTGACCTGTTATCTTTCCAACCCCATAGGTCTGACCTCAATTGGATTCTCTGAGAGAGAGTTATGCCAAGTGTCGCAATGTGACTTGTTTATGGGATAAAACAGGAGAGCAAACTTGTATGGTGTGCCACGTGTCACTGGTTCAGTTTCAGCCTCTGAAAAAGTTACATAAGAAAGTATAGTCCGTTCAATACCTGTCACTATTTATGAAATTTCATTTGGAGCTTCCTAGCCCAAGTTATGACATTTTTTCCTAGGTCACCTGTTTATGACTCAGATCTGGAAGAGTCAGAAACCCTAGATTGTACAGATCATAAAACACAAAGTACAACGAATTAGACGTTGTCCTTTGGAAAAAAGGCACATGGGGATCTGATCTTCGAACTGTAAAAGATTTCGATCCAAAAAATGGCCAAAATGGATTTATAGAGAAAGTGCTACGATGACTAGTTTTTCTATATCCAGCCCTAGCATCGTAAGTGCAACGAGTGTCATAAATGCCATACCATGCCTTCTTTCAGGCTATCTCTGATACCATGTTAGTTTTTTAGAATTTTCAATCCGATCTAATATCTTAACTGAGAGAATAACATGTAAAACATATCTACAACATATCAATCATGGACATAATAATGCAAGCACACCAGAGACACAGAGCTTCACTGGGGAAAACCAAGAAGGTGAAAAACCCCGCAACTTCCTCAGAGATAGAAAGAGAAATGATACAACCAAAGTACAAGAGATAGTATTCTCCTAGCAGTAGATCCTCCTCCTCACAAGTGCTCCACTTTCCGAATGAGAGAAGTATGAGTAAATGAGTGATCAAATAGAGATCTCCTGATCTCTATTTATACTTGTCCTGTCCTGCCCAATAAACTAATGGGGCCGGCTTGTCTAGCTTGGCCTAATAACCCATGTTTGACTTAATCTGGGCCAAACCCACACTTGGTGGTCTAATAACCCTTTTACCCACATGACTCGTACAGGGCCAACCTCATCAAGGTGGTCTAATAACCCATCGGCAAGTTACAACACTTGTGACACTTTTCAATACAAATGACGACACTTCCATATAGAGGAATAATAACATCTCTATAGGAGTACAATATAGATGGGTGAAATACATTCCGAATTTACATATACATCAACAAACCTAGGCATGTACATTTGAGAGCAGCAAATCATGTGATGAGGTACCTAAAAGGTACGATAGATTTTGGTCTATATTATCTTGGAGGTCATGACTTCAGATTGTATGTCTACACAGATGTTGATTGGGCAGGTAGTGTATCAGAAAGGAAGAGCACATCGGGTGGATGTTATTGTCTGGGATCTGCCATGATCTTGTGTTTTAGCAGGAAGCAGTCTAGTGTGTCTCTCAGCACAATTGAAGCAGAATATATAGCTGCTTGCTCTGCTAGTTGTGAAGCGATATGGATTCGGAAGCTATTATCAGGATTGTTTGACTTAGAGATGGACCCTACTGTGATCCTATGTGACAACCAGAGTTGTATCAAGATGACAGAGAATACAGTATTCCATGATAAGTCAAAGCACATAGAGATCTGATATTTTTATATATGGGATATGGTGCAGAAAAGAGCTATCAAGCTCAAGTATGTGAGCACTGACGAACAATTTGCTGATATATTGACCAAACCTCTGTCTTGAGTAAAGTTTGAGTATTTTCGAGACAAGCTTGGTGTAGTTCAGAAGGCCCTTCCTCGAAAGGGGGAGTGATATGGTCGATGTGATATTTGGATACTGGTATCGATGTGGATACCTGTATCGATGATGAGATTGCCTATATTGACGATAAGGTCAATGATGAGGATACCTATATTGATGAGGATACTGTATCGATGATGAGGATACTATATTGATGATGAGGATACTATATCGATGATGTGGATACTTGTATTGATGATGTGATACTTGTATCGATGATGAGGATACATGTGTCGATGATGAGGTTACCTGTTCCAATGATGAGGTTGATGATTAGGTTACCTATTTTGACGATGAGGTCGATGAAGTGGTACTTACACTTTGTCTAAGAGGACAATTGGGATTGCATCGTCCTTGGACTCATGTCCTAAAGTGATAGGGATTGATCATCCTATAAGTGGATTAGGATTGCATCATCCTTGCACTCATGTCCTAAAGTGATAGGGATTGATAATCCCCTAAGTGGATCAGGATTGCATCGTCCTTTGTAACATCCCCTCCTATCATACCAGCATGATAGAGAGGATCGTGATACTAAACCGGGAAACTAGCCCAATGAACTTATTAAATAAGCATTCACATAATATAAAAGAACATATGGAAATGTATAATTATAAGAAAAACACAGCGGAAATAATATTAATAACACATCCATCATATATTCAAGATATTCATCAAATAATAATTGCAAAGTTAACACAAGAGAATACTTATCTTAACAAAGTAGTCCCAAGCAACCAGCTATGCATCTGCAACGTTCCACCCAACCATAGGCCAGTTGTGCTAATCAACCTCTTGATGCAACTGCCACCCCCGAGCTGGGCATGATCTCTACAAGGAATCAGGGAACAACAAACTCACACATAGCCAAGCATACACCAAGATGAACCAAGCCAATCTACAATTGGGTTTATCAGGTTGCTAAGAAATGGAAAGGAAGAGTGGCTAAGCTAGTGAGCTCAAGCACAGAGCCAAGGGTAACCTTACAAGATCTATCTAGCTTGGAACCCATAATACCTACACACCCAACACAAGGAAGTATTATTTTCACTGCTGGACAGTCCCTCAAGCCATACCTTCCCCATCTAGTGCTCTAAGGGTGTGCATAGAAGAGTAGCCAAAGCCCTATTGATCTTCTTGAGAGGTTATCTCCCCCCACTAGGTTTATCAAGCCAATTTAGTCCACTACCACTCCAAGTTTCTTGCTCACAGATTCAAATCAAAACAAGGATGCACATAACAGCAAAAGTATAAGTGCTGGGCATGAAGAAACGTTTTTACAGTGAGATGCCCAAAGATGGGGTTTTCATTAGCTTCAGAAAAACATGGGAAACCCAAAAATGAAACTGGAAGATGGGGAACAACCCTAGGAAGCCAAATCCGTTTTTAGAAAAATGTCCATGGACATTCTGGGGCAAAAACGGCCTCCATAACAGTCCCAAATCGTGGTCCTCCTCTCCCAGCCACTGTATAACACAAAAACGAACTCCCAGCCATGAAGAATGCATGCAAAATGGTAAAAACATGATGAGGAAAGACCCAGTAGTTCAGACTGCGTGAGAGAGGAAAAACTATATGTTCATAATGGATTTGGGCACCATTTCGTGGGTGTTTTCTTGCCCAAGAAGCAAAAATACGAATTCCCAGGTTGATGGCTTGCCCATGCATGAAATTGGTTTCCATACCTCTTCATTCCGAAGGCATTAACTGCCTCAACCAACTCTTGGAAGAATGAAATGATTGGGTCCATAACCCAAAATGGGTAGTTGAGGGTTTATGGGTTTTCTCATTGACACATGGATTGACACCATTGGCTCAAGGGTTTGAATAATTTCCCTCCCTATTCCTTGTAGAATCATGCCCCCATCTCTTTGTTGCATTGCATAGCTAGTTGTGGGTATTTTCATTAAAATTCGTATTTACATGATGTCTTATTTACATTGTGCCTATCTAGAACAAGAACCATAGGCATCTATTTCTTTAATTGCCGATACATAAAACGCTAAATAATTGGTGGGGCATTGGACTTGGGCTCCTCACCATGATTAAATAACAATATTTACATCATTTACGATTTAATACAAAGGGGGTCAAAATGGGTACATTACACCTTGGACTCATGTCCTAAAGTGATAAGGATTAATCATCTTGTAAGTTGATTCAGGATTGCATTGTCCCTAAACATGGTGAGGTGTCTTAAAGTGATAAGGATTAATCATCCTATAAGTTGATTTGGGATTGCATTGTCCCTCGACATGGTGAGGTGTCTTAAATTGATAAGGATTAATCATGCTATAAGTTGATTTGGGATTGCATTGTCCCTAGACATGGTGAGATGTCTTAAAATGACAAGGATTGATAATCTTGTAAGTTGATATGGATTGCATCGTCCATAGACATGAGAGATGTCTTAAATTGAGAGGTATTGATCATCCCGTAAGTGGATCAGGATTGTATAATCCTTTGACATATGTCCTAAAGGGAGAGGGATTGATCATCCTATAATAGGATCTTGTACATTGAATAGTATGTTTCTATGTTGATGCTGCTGATCGAGAGGATCCAGATGTTGATGCTGTTGATCGAGAGGATCTAGATGCTAATACTGTTGATCGAGAAATCCAGATGATGATGATCGGTAGATCTAGATGATTAGGGTGTTGATCGAGAGATCCAGATGATGATGTTGATCGGTAGATCCATACGATGAAGCTGTTGACCAAGAGATCCAGATGATGATGTTGATCAGTAGATCTAGATGATGAGGCTGTTGATCGAGAGATCCAGATGATGATGATGTTGTAGCTGATCAAGTGCTGCAGAAGATGAAGACTCAATACTGATGATGTTGATGTTCCAGTATTCATTATGTTCCAGTAACTGTTTGAGTTACTGATGATAATGTATGAATAAAGCTTCCAATGAATTATATATGTATCATGTATCATGTAGTTGATGACTCCTTACTCCTGCAGATGTTGTTATGATATCCTTCTTGTTAAGGGGGAGTGTTGAAATATTGTAACTTCTAAGAATATTATATTTGTACTTTATTATTCTGGAGATGTTCCATTCCTCCGTGGAGACCCTATTGTATATCTAGAGATGTTTATTCCTCCGAGAGAGTGTGGTAACTAGGGTTATTAGATCTCCCATGTGAGGTCAGCCCTAAGTTAGCTGTTTAGGGGTTATTAGACTCTCTTAGGAGAGGTCAGCCCCATTAGGGTGAAAATTCAGTTAGAATATGAGTATAAATAAAGGAGGTGTGTTCCTCATTTATCTCATTCATTCACTCACTTGTGATTGTATTTCTTTCAGTGATCTTGCTTGTGAAATTAGGCTAAACTTAACAATTGAAACATTAAAAGTAATATAAATGCATTTGATATCAGAGTAGCAATGTCCTCCCCTAAATTAGTCATTATGACAATCAAATGAAAAAAAAGAAAAAAGAAAGAGAAAAGAAAGAAAGAAAGAAAAGAAAAAAAAAGAGAAAATAAGAAGAAGAAATATGTGTCAATAAAAATTCTTAGGTGAAAACTTCTTAGAAGGTGGTTAGGACAAGCTGTAAGATTGAAAACCTTGGAAGAGGTTGTCCAACGGCCTGTGTATAAAAAAAATAAAAAAAGAGAGAAAAATTTATATCATTTTCAAATACTAACAATTTTCTTCAGGTCCAGAAGCAATAAAATAATGATCTAACAAAAATACTAGCTCCAACAAGAGCATATTAAGGTGGAAAACTATAGGATTCTACAAGCTGTAGAATTTCTACAGAACTTTGTCAGTTCTACATCATCATTCCAATGCAGATATTCCGCAAACAACACCACAATAAGTAAGTTGTTACGAGGTACGAATTACGCAACTCAACAATTACCTTTCTAATCTCATAAATCTTGTAATTAAGATTCATATACTCAAAACTTGATTTGAATGTGGACATCCAAATTAAAGTTGGGGAGGGACATTATAGTTGGATATAGGTGAATAAAGTAGATATAAGATGAATAATAAAATGTGGGTCGTAATTAGTCAGGTAAAGTGATCACCAAGTTTAATCATCATTTCAAATGAAAGGATTATGAACTAAGATATCACGAACCAGTCGAGCTTCATGCAGAAATTCACTTCGTATGCATAAAAGAGTGTCCCTGAGACAATGAACACTCAAAACTGAGATGACTGAATGGCTATAATTGATAGAGTTCAACTGAATATGGGACAGTGAACAATCAAAGAAGTAACGGATGCATGATATAAGGGTAATCCTTTCAAATTGCAAAGAGGAAACCCATTTCACTTCGCGACTGAGGAAGAAATGATCTAGAAAGAAAGTAGTTAACCATAATAGGGAATATACAAGGAAGCAATTGAAAAAGTATTTAGACAACTCTTACTGTTTGTTTTTCTTTTTTCTGTGAAAGGGGATATATCATCTATAGAATATGACTTGGGTTTCATGAAACCTGATACTATAGACCATTCAAAGATGTATTGAAACCCAAAACCATTAGAATACTTTCAGTCTATAGAGTGGGTCCATTACTTCCAAAAACTTGATGGATTCCATGAAGAAATAACTGAGGATTTTGCAAGAAATTTTAGAAAAGTTGATGGGGAAACTGGAAGCATGAAGGTAAAAGGAGTTTAAATAGAAATGAATGAATATAAACTGAGAATTTTAATAGGGTTTCGTAAATGGATCGGATGGAATAAGGATGATAGAGACTTGGACTAGAAGGATAAGAAGCAATTCTTCAGGTTCATCGAGAAGTATGAGGAAGAGAGGGGAAGTGTGAAAAGAGAAACACTGCCAGAACCTTGGGGAGAGATAGACCTAATCATCATGAGGTACACCATATGTGAATGAAGATATGCTCTAGTGCATGCATACCATTTATGTTTCCTTAACCTCTTCAGGAATATACAATGGCAAAAAACCCCCAAAAAATATCAGCCTCCATTGGTTCCTATTCAATGCCCTCTCTTCCATGAGTAGAAAAATTCCATTGGGAAAATTGAACTCTTTGTCCCACCATGGTTTGGTTAAGCTATTGGTATGCCATACCTTGGAAGCACATTACTTCCCCCTATCATGGTCGAGTTTCTTGAAGATCAATAACACTGAAATACAAGTGTTCTATAAAAAAGAACAACAACCCTTTCAGCTATTCCCTTAGCAGAATTCGCCATCCATAACCCCTCGTACTTCTGCAAAGCCATCTGTGAAAAGAGAGAAATTGACTCCTTCTGTAGAACCCACTATGAAGAAATTCGAAACTGTTCCTACTGCAAATAAAAAGAGAGATTCTAGACAAGTTTCCTTGAAAACTAGGGTTGGCATTATACAAATATTAGAATAAGAGAAGAAAGCGGATGCTACCACAAAAGGGGAAGAAACGGATATTGTAGATACTTTGATATAGTTGGGGGGGATTAAAAATAGTGATTCACCTATGGTTAGAAGATCAAAAGAAGAAAAAATCATAAGAATAAGGGGAAGGTAGAGATACGGGATTCAGAAGAAGAGGAGGTACACCAAATAGAAGTGTTAGACACCCAGGATAATGAGCAAGAAGTTAAGGATATAGAGGAGTAGGAAAGTCTACATGATAGGGATATGGATAATTTTCTAGACATACTCGTGAGATTTCCTGATGCTAATACAAACAAGACTTATTTCAACATGAGTAGTCATGAGGTACTACAAGAGAGAGATCAGGAAATCATAAGATTAAAAAAACAGATTAAGGAACAAGAACAAGAAATATTGAAATGGAAGAAAATAGCCTGGACATTGGAATCTTTGAAAGCTTCCAATACCTCCTTATCTCAAGGTCATGAAGAATATTATATACATCCACTAAAGGAGAATCTCTAGTTTATTAAAATACAGTACCAACAAGACAAGCATTAGTTAATTGTAGAAAACATTGTCCTGAAACAATATTTGGAACACTGTGAATAAGAACTAAAAGATACAATACAAGAAAAGGAAAAAAATGAAGAAATATTAGGGAAATGGTTCAGGATAATGCAATACCTCATCCATTTCAAGCCACCATACAACTTCTATTCAATATTCCTAAAATAATGGTGGCTATAGTACCAAGTCAAAATATTGCAATGCCAAAAGTTTGAGAAATTGGAGACCCCAAAAGAATTTATTCATACCTACCAGGAAATGGGGGAATTAGGAAAATATCAACTCAGTAAGTTCTATCTGCACAATTATATACTGCCTCATCACTTTTATTAGAATCCAAACCCCTCTATAGGGAATGTGTAGTTAAAGTCTTTTTTCTCTTGGATTACAAATGAGAATATTAGAGTGATAGAAATGCATGAGTATCACGAAGTTGAGAAGGATTCTCAACTCTTTATCAGAGAAGAATTCCTTACTCCAGACATGGTGTCTACCTCACACAAGCTACTGATACATGATACTGAATTAGCTCTATTTATACAGGAAAGACAAGCAGTTGTCATTTCTCACTTCAGAGAAGTAATATTAGAGGAGAACAAAAATAGGATCATTTGGCTCAATACCACCAGATGGAATGACATTCCTTATAATTTTCGCCATTTAAAAGTGCACTCACCCTCTAAGTTGGAAAATGCACTATTTGGATCATCATTATATATTGCTACCATAGAGAATTTGAGGCTACAATGGATAGGCCTCAAACTCAGTCCTCCACTTCTCATTTCTGACACCAACCAAGGTTGGACCAACGAGGAGGTAGAAGAAATATGGGAACAAATCAGAAAGAATAAGGGATTCCATCCATCATGAGCTGTGACAAAATTATATCCATGGAATATTAGAGCTAGTACACCCACAGAGGACTCCACACATACTTCATCGGTTTCACAAGGATGCCCAAAATGATAAGTTGAGGAGTGATGATGGTTCCCACCTTTGGATATAAAAGCCATCCATTTTCTTGTCAACTTAGAGTATTTTAAACCCGATAAGGGATATAATACACATAAATTGAGACAAGGAAGGCACTTAGTTCGAAATATATGATGATTTAGAATTAATTGTTTAGTTGATTAATTTTCCCTTTTTAATAACTAAAGTGCAAGGAAAAACTAATAAATTGGTTGATTAGAAGAGTTATGAAGGAACGAGGATTTCATTTAACACTTTTTTTATCCAACACTTAGTAGAAGCACCAATTTTTACTTATGATCCAGTGGAAGTTCCAGTTACCTATGGCATACGAAGATAATGACAAAACACTACTAGTTTTGATGACACACTTCTAGTTATGAGTGCAACACCGTTTAAATATGAAAGCTCCAGCTCGATTAATCAATGGATTTGATGTTACTCAGAGATAAACCTATTGGAGGCCTAGTCCCTGAATCCACAGACTGTGTGGAAACAATTGTACATATCCAAGACAACACACTCTCACTATTTTGATCCTGAGTGATCCTATCTACTTACACTAGTGCATCCAACACAATTTACGTAGATACTTTTTTTCAGATAGACTAGAATCAAGGATTAGATTAGAGATATATTTTACATTTGGATCAAGGCCCATCCATAGGTGGCTACATTTTGTAGAGATTTTTAATGTTTCTGATTTAATGATGTTAATGAATTATTTCTGCAATTAAGATGATTGTAGATGCCTTTTACTATTCATAAATTAGGTTTAATATTACATTGTCATTTTTATTATTCATGGGAGCTTGTTACACAAACTTGTTAAAGCATTAACTCTATTTGTTTTCACCACTTGTATAGAATATCATGTGATTGAATGCCTACATTCTGTGAGTTTATGTTAGAGAAATTGGGAATTTTTACAAAAAGGTTTTTCGAATGTAATGCCCTGTTTTGACTCTATTACCTAAACTATCATTATATGTTGTATTTGCTTATTATTGTGAGACTTCGTCAGTTTGATGACACCGTGGACATATGGATTTATTATTTTTCGGAGTTTATATGTGTGTGTGTGTGTGTGTGTGTGTGTGTGATGTTAATCTTATGAATTATATTCATGTTTTGATTATGTCTCTAGCACGCAAATTTACTAAATGATGGGTATGTGGATACCGACTTAAAAGTTATATGATGAATGGATGGATATGATACCAGGTGCATGGTACATAGAAATGATTTGCATTATTGTTCATTAGTAATGAAATGTATATACATGTCAATGATTGCATGATATTCTCGATCTTTTGTTGGAGACTAACTTATAGGTTGAAAGAGCTAAGTGGTAGCTATATTGTACAAGGTGGGAGTACCTATGCGACATGAATTCCGAAAGATAAATGGTATGGAAGTGATGCATTATTTTTAGCATGAGTATTGTATTATTATCATGATGTGTGGGCAGGTGTGGGGTTTTAGGAAACTCAACCGCCCAAATTGGTTATTCGATGACAAAAACTGAGTACAACAATCGCAACACAGACACTATGTCGATGTAGACATAGCTCCTTGTGCCATAGGAGGGGTGGAGGAATTACCCACTGTTTATCCTCTAAAACCCGAAGTCATGGGAGGGTCGCTCTATGACACACTCCCCAAGGTGTGTGATGATTGCTAGTGGGCGTCTATTGGGGAAGCTTGGTCGATGTAGTCGACACTTCTGCTTACGAGTTCTAATTGGAGTTATGCCATGTAGTGGATGCTCGAGGGTAGTCCATTAGAGGAATGATATGAAGTGAAAGTTAGTTTTAAATTAGGGAGAAGGAAGTAGGTAGATAGGAATGTCATGGAGGTTTTAAAAAGGGAAATATAATTTACTATGTGTGTACTGAAAACCTTTGCTTGATTCTTGAGTCGTAATTCAGTATGTTATGTTTGTTTCATGGATTATTATGAATTGAGATAGTCCGTTCAAACTCATATCTTAGTATGCGTTGATTGATAGTGACTTATGTGATTATGTGGCATGTGTGTTGAGTACTATTGGTGTACCTACACAATGTATGAAAGAATTAGCTACGCGTAAATAACTCGTCTACGAACGTTTTATGAATGATCTATTATACTATTAAACTATGGCTTGGATGCATTGTGTTTGTGAAGGATAACACTATAATAACTATCATCTATTCGGTTATGAAATGATAGTATTACGTCAAGTTGTCAAATAAATGGTTATTTGATTGTGACCAGGGTTAATTATAAATTATGGTCAATGAAGATCGAGAAATGTTAATGATTATAATATTGTTAATAAGATTGTCATTAACTTAATGGTTGAATTAAGTACTTGGTTACTAGATGTTAAATAGGTGTTAATGGTATTAATTAGGTCAATTGCTTGGTTTACAAATGATAATGGTGTTAAAATTATTAATTAGATTATTATTGACTTGATTCCTTAATTTTAACTACATGTTTATAATGTTAAGTAAATGTTAATGAGATTTTTATTAAATCGATTAATTAGTATGAACTAAGTATTAATGATGTTAATTGATGTTATCAACATTATTATTAACTTGATTGATAATTTGTGATTAGTTTTAATTATAACTAAAGGGTAATTAGTATTGCAGGGATGTGATTATCATTAGGTAAATGATTAGTGGTACTATTAATTAAATGATGATTATAATGAATAATGCAGTGTTGAATTGTGTAGTTGTTAAAATAATTATGTGTAATTGTTTCAGTAATTAATAATCATGACAAAATTGATAATTATTATTAATTGTATAGTGCAAGTGTGATAAATTTATATTGTTGAAATACAATTATGTCATGGTTGATGTAGATAGTTACAGTGGTCATTATTTTAAGTATTTTTAAATTTGATTGTGAATCGTGTCCATAATTGTTTGATAAAGAAAAATGAAGAAAGAATCTATTTTATGGCTCACAATTGAATATGAGACTATTGGACTAATAAATAATCCTAACCAAGGAGTTGGGAATTAAAGGGGGAAAAAAGTCGGTAGGAAAGAGAATAAGGAGGGGATGGAATTCGGAAGCGAAGGATCCTTTTGAACATTGAAGTAATTTAGCAAAAAGGCTGAAATTTCTGTAAGGGCAAAACTTTTAGACTGGTTGGACTATACTCGGGTTTTGGGTTCGGGGATCCAAGAATAAATTCTTGGAACTAGGTGGTCAGCGAGACTATCCTAGTTGGCAAGGTGGTAGATCGTTTTTGGGTGGTTGAGTTTCCTAATGGTTGGCTATCCTATAGGTAGTCTATTCTATTTACTATTTCCAATTTTAAATTCTGTAAGAAAACCATGGATGTTATTTACTTCAATGAATATGTTGTTAAAAATTTATTATACATGCATTGAAAAACATGATTTATAGCTACACATAGCAGATTTATTTTGTTTACTACATACAAAAAAGAATTCTAATCAGAAGCTGAATGAAATATATTATCTTAGGATCAAACGAAGACCAATATACCTGTTAACAAATTAGATTTTTATTACTTAAACCAAGGACCTAGGAAGGTCCCTAAACCTAAATCTATATGAAGAAATTCTCAATGCTTGTCACTTAAAATACTAATAAAGGAATAGGTGTCAGATGAATGATAAAGATCCATGTTTCATGCAACCCTTAGTTCTAGATTGAATTTCCCTTTTGCTTGTTATCAACAGTTTGAATTTTTTTGTTGATTAGATTAGAGTTACATGCTACTAGGAATAGTTATATCTTTTTGTAGTTGCATATATTGTGTAGGACCCTCACAAGTTTGTACGGATCCCTATCTCAATAATTAAAGTAAAGGTTTAGATACAACATTCTTATTGTTATCTTATCCCAACAAGATGTAGTATTATTATTGATTGATAATGCCCATCAATTATACTACCACATGTGATGAATATTGATGTATTTTATTGTGTTAAAATTTTGCATGTTTTTAATGTACTTGACCAAATGCATGGTTGCATAGTTGGGTATCTGGTTAATTGAAGTACATGTGGAATGCGATGGATGATCAATGCTTATGAGAGTATGTAGGATTGATTATCATAAATGCGCAAGAACTAACCTGTTTAGCATAAGAGTTTGTATATGAGTTGTTGAAGTATGTCCTTGTACATGATAAAAACAAATATTCCTACGAAAAATGATTACCATACAATAGGATATGATTGGTTAGGGTTTACTGAAGAAGCTTCTTCTTATAAACCTTAAATGAAGAGTATGTTCCATTCTAAATATGATTATGAAATTTCTTATGTAGTAAGAAATGCATGGAAATAATAAATAACATATTCATGTCTTTGATAATGATGAAATGCTATAACTCTTTGCGATTAGTAGTGTATGAGGGTGAACATGACTACATGAAGCCTTGTTAAAAAGGAAGTGAAGATAATAGAGAGATATGTTGAGACTTCTTGATGGAATGAGGTAACTTCTAGTACGCTAATAATACAATGATTGAAAAAGATGCGGCTAGAGGCTACTAAAATTTTTGATCATATGTTAAGGTAATCAATAATGCAATTCATCTAAAGGAATGCAATATAGATGATTTGTTTATGTTAAGTATATTCTTTAGAAGAAATCAATAGATTTGAATATTTTATTAAAATATTTGTAAGAGATTTCATGCTTGAAAGAAAGTAACTACAACATTATTTAAAGTTTTCGAAACATGTGTAGATGCATTATGTAGATGACATATCTATGTTAAGCATATATTTTAGAGATGATATGAGTAACCAGTCATTTTTTTTTTTTAAATGATTGAGCTGATAATTATTGCATAAATATAAGATATGTGATGTTATGATCCTGAACATATGTTTTAGAAAAAGGAGTAAACATGTAAGTGATTGATACATGTATTGCAGAGTAGTAGTTGTGTCAAAGGGTAAATGTATGAAATGTAATTATTAAAATGTTATAATTATGAAACTAAATGGTCCAGGAATGATGCATATAGTTATAATGCAGTTAGGTAAGTGAGCCTATGAGTGCTCATGTTAGAAAGATGGCTGAATTGATGGAAGACTAGAAAATTTTAATTTATTTCTTTTGAAAAGTATTAGTTATATGTTATTGAGACTAATAGTGTTTGAAGAAATTGCAAGTAATGGTTTATGGGAGTTTTAATAAGACTATCTTAGACCCTAAATTACGAATGAACCTAATAAAAGTATGTGTCTAGTAATACTAACAAATGAATCTGACAAACATATATGAAACTGTAGATCAAGAGGTGTTGGTGAAGGGGAAACATCCTCAAGTCATGGAGAGCTTCAGTTGAACTCCATTTAGCACTTAGTTTTCCATAAGGAATAATATGGATTGTTAAGGAGTGTTTGTAAATGGATGATAATAATATATAGTTCATAGAGCTGGTAAAATACCTTTTGGCTTAGTCTGCAATACAAAAATTAAAATTCAAACATAAAAATAATACTTCTCCTTAAAATTATTCATTGATAAAGATTGAAATAATGACCATGAAAGTTTCTAATGAAGTGGTTTGAATGAGAACTGATGGTTCCATCAAGAGGTGACCCTCATAGATTTAATATGTTAAGGACTTCCAAGTGAAGTATGTATACCATGAGGAGGCTTGTACGAGGATTGGTGATCTCGACAAGAGATAACCCTCACGAGTGTGTTAAAAGTGGAAAAACTTCTAGGAGAATTTGAGAATGCCTATGTGAATACTCTAAGATTACTTTGGAATAAATATTGCCATATAGGAGGCATGGGTTTGAAGGTTGTTATGGAAAATTCATGTGCCTTGAAAATGAATGCATGGATATTCCATATTTGATTATGATTCATGCTTATAATATGCATATAACATATGATATTGATAGGTATTGTAGATGCAAGGAAAAGTGAAATGAATGTAATGTTAGGATGTAATTCCTACGGGTTGTTATCCCATAGATGAATATTATGTTATATATGGCAAGATTAATATTTTTGAATAAAGATGAACTCTAAGGAGTTTCTATCATAAGGCATAAACAAAATCAATAAAGGAAGTTGTTACTTATAATTATAGTTGCTTCCTCTTTGATTTAAATAATCATGTGTATCCATATGTTTTATGTTGAGGTTCTACAAAACATTATATTGCTTCCTATAAAGTACATGTAATTGAAGGCAAAGAACCTTGAATATATCCAAAAGAGATGCTAAAGTACCAAGGTGTAGATGCTTCTGGAAAACTAGCAAGGATAACTGAAATTATCAAAGAATTGTTATGTTGTAAAAGCAATTGGAAGCTGAAAATATTGTTTAAAAGAATAAGAACATCGGGGATGATGTTATTCTCAAAGGGGGAGGATGTAATATCCCTCTTGATCCCTAGTTTATTATAGCTAAAATGTAATTTAAAATTATGTACAAGTTCCCAACGAGAAGCTCAAGGCCAAGGGCCCGCTAATGAATGGTGTGCCATTATTGTGATTTCATAAGTCAAACCATGCGTTAGTTAAAGCATGGTGATGTATGATGTAATTTGAAATGGAAAAATAAAGGAAGTAGACCTAAGAGAATTAATATGTGATGCAACAAAACAATGAGGAACTAACAAAATCCACTAGGGGGAGGGGTGAATGGCTAGGAAGCCATGAGAATTTAGTTGATGGTGACATGTTGTCATCATGGTGCCTTGGGAATTGGAATAAAAGTAAGTGGTTGATGTTCACTTGATGGCCTAAAACTTATAGGCATCATCCTAAATTAGGATCAATCTTAAGTAAAATGATGAATGAGTTATTATTTGTCGACGAGCAAATAGCGAGCTTCTATGAATTATTTATTAACTGAAAAGCTAATTATTATTATAAACCTAAACAAGACTAAATGATTATTTTAATTATTATAATCATTTTACTATGACAATGAGTGCCAGAGAATTATCATTAAAGCTTATAATAGAAAGAAGCTAAACTTTTTCTCATTTCAAGGAACTATATTATTATCACCTTAATTAAAGATTGGAGAAAAATATTTTTTATAAAAACATTATTATTATAAAATATTTATAAAAATTTGAGTTTTTGTAATATATATATATTTATAATAAACAAATTATTCTTATAATAAAATTATGATTATCATATAAATGAAAATGAACCACTAAATATTTATTTATTATTCGATGAAGAAAAACCTAGTAATTATGGGAAGTATATTTTAATTATGAGAAGGTATATATATATATATATATATATATGAACCACTAATATTGATTTATTATTCCATGAAGAAAAGCCTAGTAATTATGGGAAGTATATTTTAATTCTAAGCATGGATATATAGAGAGAGAGAATGCTATGATTAAGGAGGGTGCACTTCTCTTTAGAGTATGGGTAATAAATACATTTAAAATGAGAGTGGAATAATTACTAGTAATAAAAGATTCTTGAGAGCATTTAGGGTATTTTTTTAGCTAAAGAAACGTAGCCACCTAGAAAAGGGATGTGTTGCCTCGACGTATGCTGAAAACAATTTCTTATGGGATAGTTAGGAGAAAAAAGGACAGTTAAGTTGGGTTCTTAAGTGTCTTTTGGGAAGCATGGATCTACACACGAAGGGAGAGAGCAGAAGGGGGTTTTTACTCACCTCACTGTTGTTAGTTCGAGGGGTTGAGATCCCTTGAGTGAGGTTTTTCGTTGGAATAGAGGTAGCGGAATTACCTCATGATGGAAGAGAAATTTTAACTCTAGAAGGAAATCTCCATTACTATTTTTGAAGGTGGCACCCATATAGAAATAGAATATCAAGTATGGTTTCTAGTATCAAAAGGGAGAGTCGAATCCCATTTCGGGAATGGTATTACTATTTATCTCTGCAAAAGATATATGCACAATGTCTTAAGTTTATGGCTTGGCCTCTTGAGAAGAGCCAATGCCTATATATATATATATATATTCCTTGTCTGTTAACCCTATGGATTGGAGAGCCAACATATTAAGTTATTTATATATATTGTTCGTCCAACAAGAATGCTCGGTTTCATGGTGACAATCCACCACACCTCCTTAATACATACGTTTATATATTGGTTTTAATCTTGGATCAGCCTCTTGGTTCAAATTTAATGATTATACTATTTTTATTATATATATATTGTTGTATTCACCATTTGGCCTCTCGATTAAGAACTAGCGCATGCTATTTTTATTGACAATGGTCAAAGTGAGCTTAATACTCGACTGAAAGTGGCAAGGTTATATCCTAGGTTTATCAATAAGCAAGAGGCTTTGGATCTAGGCCATATTGTCACTTTGAAGGAGATCTAAGAGATATTGAAATTTTTCACAAAAGAGAAAAGTCTAGGGCCCAACGCCTGGACTATGGAGCTGTTTTTGCATTTGTTTGATATCATGGATGATGGTATCCTCCAAATGGTGGAATATTCCAGAACTAGAGGTATTATTTCAGGGGTTTTGAATTAAAATTTCCTCACCTTCATTCCAAAGTCTAGTAAACCTATAACTTTTGGGGATTTTAGGGCAATTCTTTATGCAATTTGGCCTACAAAATCATCTCCAAAATTTTTGTTGTAAGGTTGAAACCTGTGCTTTCTAAGTGTATTTCCTCGGAGTAATTTGGATTTCTTCAAGACCACCAAATACTTGATGTAGTTGGTATTACGTAGGAGATCATCCACACTATCAAGAATAGAAAGAAGAAGGCTTTGATGCTAAAGATGGATTTTGGAAAAGCGTATGATAGAGTTGATTGGGGGTTTCTCAGAATGATATTAATACAAATTGGTATTCCTCCTCTGATTATAAACTAGATTATGGCCTATGTGTCTTCCACCAATATTGTTGTTCTAGTTAATGGGGAGCCATCGAATTTTTTCAAAAGCTCCAAAGGCATTCGGTAGGGCTGCCCTTTGTCTCCTCTCCTTTTTTTACTTGTCATAGAAGGATTCAACAGATTGCTATATAAACCAAGCTAAAGATGAAGATAAAATTTATGGTATTAAAATTTCAAATGATTTATTTCTCTCACATCCGCTCCTTGTAGATGATGTGTTATTAGCAAGTTCTGACTCATTGGATGAATGGAGATGTTATACGGATATCATCAAAATATTCTTTGATGCATCAGGAATGCGGGTTAGCCCTAAAAAATCTATTTTCTATCATTATACTATGGAATATTCAAAACTCGCGGATATTTATAGTTCGCTCCCTTATAAATTCTGTCACCTGGTTTATGGTTTCAAATATCTAGGTTTTTTTTAAGCCTAATTACTATAGGATTGATGACTAGAAATGGCTTGTTAAGAAATTTGGGAGAAGAATAAATCACCAGATCTATAGGTTTTTGTCTATTGGAGAGCGTCTTACCCTTGTAAAGGTTGTTTTGACTGGTATCCCAATCTATTGGCTCTCTTTATTAAAGGTCCCATGTTCTATTCTTAACTCTCTAAGAAATTGTTTCTCAAATTTTCTTTGGAATGGGGGAAAGGATCGCAAAAGTTTGATCATGGCCAATTGGGGAAAAATTACTTTACCATAAAGTTGTGGAGGATGGCAGATTAAAAACCTTGATGATTTTAGCAAAGCATTGAGACTCAAGAGCTTCTAGAGAGGCATTTTTGGTTCTACCTTATGGTCTAGAGTGTTGGCAGCGAAATATATCAAAGATGATACTGTAAATTGGCTCAGAAACCCTATCAAAAGGATACGGAGTACATCCCCAATTTGGTTCAGGTTTATGAAAGTTTATAATTATTTGGCCAGGCATATCCATTGGTAGGTGGGATCTAGAAAGGATATTTTGGTTGGAATAGATCCAATTTTGGGTGTAGATGAAAATTATAAACTATCAAATGAAATTCTCTGCTATTTGAAGGAAAACGATATGGCCACTTTCAATAGAATAAAAGATAAATATTGTTCTGATGAAGGTTCTTTCTGGCTGAAAGCGAAGGACTTTGGGTTCACAGATCCTTTTGCGTGGGAGTGGGACAGATACATTTTCCTGTTAGATTTAGTGGGATGCAGACTATCTCCAGAGAGAGATAGACTCATCTAGATAGAGAATCCTGTGATAGGAGAAATCATAGCAAAATATGCCTACGATTCTCTCATAAAAGATAGATGCTACTTCTTGCAGCATTGGTGGTTCAAACGCATTTGGAAATGGAAAATTCCATTGAAGTTAAAATGCTTCTTTTGGTTTGCATTGCTCGATCGAATGAAGACATGGGACAATCTTATAAGGAGGGGTTGGAATGGTCCCATCTTATGTTTTCTTATGCAAATCTGATGCTTAAACATCCCATCATCTACTTGTTCTTTGTGATTTCACGAGGAAGTTGTGGAACAATGTCTACTCTATGTTGAAGATCGAGAAAGTATGGGGACATGAAACCCTTGACATCTGTACGCTCGAGTGGAGTAGAAATTGCAGAGATCATCACATACTCCTAGTTATCATCTCATGGTATATTTGGTTATCAATGAACAAAGTATATTCGATAATCATATTTTGAGTTTACAGAACTTAAATTTTTTAGGTTATCAATATTTATCTCTCACTTTCTAGTGATCAGATCTCTGAAAACATTCAAAAAATTAGCAATTTTGATCCCAAGTTTATTTTCCCTGTACTCTTCTTTGTTGGTGAAGCTAGAGATGGTCTCTGTGCTGCAAGTGGTGCTATATTCCTAAATCAACATCATTTTTTTGTGTTAAGGCTCAACTGTGGTAAAGGCACTAATATGAAAGTTGAGCTGTTGGCTCTTTCGTGTGTTCTAAAAGTTTCTATTGTCTTTGGGATATATGATTTGTAAATATTTGGTGATTCCAGGGTTAGTATAAAATGGGAGAGGGGTGAATACAATTCAAAAGTCATCTCATTACTTCACTGGTTCAAAAGGATCAAGACTATTTTATTCCATTTCAGGAACATATCACTGGAACACATTTACAGGAAGCACAATTCCTTGGCTGATAAACTATCAAAGCAGGATTTGGAGGGTGAGGAAGGTATATTAGCTTGGGAAGAGATTCAGGACGCTCATGTTTGTGATATGGGCACTAGAAGGCTTTTTGATTGACTCAACTCGACATAATTGTTTTATTTGTTGATGGTTTTTATTGTATATATGGTCAAAGCTTTTTCATATGATTTGATGGGTGTATGCCTATATTTAGAAACCTTTTCGAGACTATCTTGTATGTCTCAAAGGGACTATTGGCTATATTGGTATCTACAGTCTATGTAGACATGATCATTTTTGTACTATTTGATTCTTAATTGAATATTAATGGTATGCTTTTTCTGCTGGAGAAAAGAACTAGCATATGCTATGTTATATGTATATAGTTTATTAATAACTGCTATTAAGAGTGTCTCTCTTTATGAGGGCTAATCTTTCCCCTCTTAATAAGAGTAACCTTATACTTGAGTTTGTTAGAGATGGGAGCAACCCTCTTTTGGATGAAAGGATTGTATCCTTTTATGCTTATGCTTGCATTTGATATACAAGCATATTTGTACTTATTAGGAAAAGGGATCAACCATCTCTAGGTTGATTGAACCGATAATTACGTAAACATTATATGGATGCATAGTGAAGGAAGGGAGACGCCCAAAACATCATAGCAGTGATATTATTTGTGTTATGTGTATACTGGTGGAGGAAGGG
The DNA here is from genome assembly GCA_027924585.1 of Larix kaempferi. NCBI lineage: Eukaryota > Viridiplantae > Streptophyta > Pinopsida > Pinales > Pinaceae > Larix > Larix kaempferi. Next base: position 13,219,789 of record BSBM01000767.1, on the reverse strand, counting down.
CATAGCCCCAACACAAAAACACTAAATTATATTTTATTATACATACCCCATATAAAGTCTATATGCTTGGTATATTATTGAGGTCATAGTCTTAGAATCTTGTGTTATAAGAGAGTGAGACAGATTTTGGTGAAGTGATTCTTATTGACTCTACTCATTTCCCATATTGGGGGTGGCCTCTTAGCGGAAATACTAGTATACACTGGATAGATAGCCTACGGTTAAGTGGAACGTTGCAGTCATGCATTCAGTCTCCCAGGACTTCTATTTCCAGATAAGTAATCTTTAAATTGTTATTGTTATTATTCATACATGCTTGAAATGTAATTTTATTCTTTTATTATATGTTATTAAAATTAAGATGGTGATTATCATTGTTGTGATGTTATTATAACTTAATGATTCTAACATAATGTTAAATAATATCTCTTATATTTTATGCTGATGTAGATTGTTTTTTATTACTCTAAACTATGGAAAGAATTATTAGTTATTCTTTAAGAAATATGCATATGATGAATGCGATGTGATTACATATTAAATTTATAGATATGATTAATCCAGACATTAATTGAATGACATTATAGTTATAGAAAAGTAAACGTTGATTAATTATACCACTAGGAACTAATAGTTCATGATTAAAAGTTAGATTGGGTAATACCATGAATGTTAAAACCATAACTAAAATGTTAATATATGTAAACATAATAATTATGATGAGTTCTTGGTTAGTATGGGATTGCCATAATAGATGACTCTTTTGGAAGAAATCATTACATATAGTTAAATGATCATAAGTTAACTAAATATATGGTATGTATTTTATTTGGTGAAACATAATTAGGATTATAGCCTTAAATCTAGTTAGTTGATTCTAGATTAAGAGAGTGGGCTATCCATATGCAAAGAATATTGAGAATCTTAAACTACTTTTATGTGACTAGAGCTTCATGAAAGATCCGGTTAAAAGTTCGATGGTTATACGAAGTAGTTGACTATTTTTGAAAGACATAAATATGAATAAATATTATACCTTATATGTAAATTGTTAGAGGGAGTGCAAACATAAAGATAAGTTTATGTGTATCGGCATGAGAAATAAACATTGCATGTTCTTGTGGTTATTTGAAAAAGGACTTTAGTGGTTACAAAAGAAACAATTTCCTATGTTATATAAAGGGGTGATACCGTTTATATAGTTATGAGGCATTGAGATTTATTCTTAATGTGAATTAGTATCGTGGATTTGTTTATGTTATTGGCTATATTTTATGAGGTAGAAAGTATGGTATTGGTATGTTAGAAGATTAGTAGACTCATTCTTATATGTGAAAATACAGTTGGTAGTGAATATATTTCTACATTTTTGTGATTATAGGATAATATTTTTTTAGTATAATCGTTATAATTAATTTTTACGTCAAGTGATAGATGAGGCGAATGCATTTGGTTTGTTTGAACGACAATAAAGGGAAAAAGTTTCAACCCCATACCCCAAATGGCTAGTGAGGGTATTGGGTATGTTAGTTCCATTCATTGACATTTGAATTATTCGTAATATTCAGGCCCATGTCCTCATTTTCAGTGCTCACCCATACAAAGCGCTCTTGGCACATTCACCATCATTACATCGAGCCTGAAATAGAAAATTCCAACCAATTATAATTAAAATTTAACCTTATAGAGGCTTTTTTTTGTCCCTAATTCTCATCTTAGATCCATGCAATATGTTGTAGGAACATCCCAAGGGTTCAAGACAATCCTCCATCAAATATTTCGTTTCATTTTTTATTTTATTTTTTCAGTTTTGTATGCATTTTCCTTTTTTGATGAGTAGTTCTAGTGCTCATTTTCCAATCTCTGTTTTCTTTCCTATATAAATCTTAGTGAAATTGAAGAGATGGGTATTGTAAAGCTTTGAAAATTCATATCATCTCATTACTAATCAAAATTTTTGAAATGCCACTCTTAATTTCATGTTGAAGGGTATATACTTATCCAACCATTTTATGATAAAAAGTTGAAAAAATATTTATACTTCAATTAACAAAAGTAAACTAGATATATACTTCAAAAATAAATATTCTAAATAAAAAATATTTCTCTTCAAATTGTTTACAATGTTTATAGTGGATTAACTGCTAGATACATATGTTTTTAATTTTAATAAAAGGTGATAACATGTACATTAATAATGAAAATTAATAAACATTGAGCCATGCTTTATTAGGAGGAGTTTTAGAGTGTTAAAAATGATACTATAAAAATTCAGTAAGAATCAAACTATGCAAATTAGAGCATAATCCATAATGCATAAGTTTTTTATAACAACTATTATACTACCTTTTAGATAACTTCCCTTGGAATCCCACACATGCATCTAGAATGTTGTTCCAATAATTATGCTAAAAATGATAATGTCTTTTTTACATTGGGCATGGGATGGGGTAGAGGGAAAGAAGGTTATCAGTAAAGTATTCACATTGATGACTGTTTTGGAGAACACAAAAGCAAGGATTCGATGATGTAGAAAATTCAATGAAGAAAATCATAATTTTGATTGTTATAATCCATATGTGTTTGTGAGTTGACAAAGCCCCTTTTATACAAGTTCATATCTAAACTTAATTAACAACATATATTTAGGTAAGAAAATTAATGTATGTAAGTACATAAATTACTGAGCATAATAAATATTTTGTCACCAAACAAATCACAAAATATTTTTTGAAAAATAAAGAAAAATCTATGCATTATCTTTATGACAAAGCTAGCCAAACTTGCTCAAGGTTTGTGGATTGTTGAGAGATATATATTTAATTATATAATTAGTTATATGTTTCCCTTTAAGTATCTATTGTAATAATGGTGATTCCATTCATTATGTTGTCAAATAATAAACAAATATTAAATATCATGTTGTAACCATATCATAAATTTTAATACAAAAACACATAGCATTATTACCAATTGAATAAAATAACTATAAAAGCAATATGTTAGATGCTTTTAAAGAGATAGAATATGTAAACATGAAAAAGTGAAATGCCCACATTTTCTTTGTTTATTTAATTCTTATTGTTTCCTTTTCAAAATTGTCATTTAGCCACACATTTGCAATTGTTATTACTAATAAGTCTCCAATGTCATTATAATTTACATCCATAAGTGTGACTAATTGTGTTAGTATTTTACAAAGCCAAAAATGAGAGGAAAAGATAACAAAGAAAATGAAATTATGGTGATTATAGGATCTCAAAGGATTAAGTATGAAAACAAAATGTGATGCTAATTGTCAAATCTACAAGGATCAACAATGCTCATAATCCATGAATTCAAGTGAAGATTTAGAAAGACAAGGTGCCCAAGCTTCTTTGGGGAGCTTTCATTAAGTGACACTAACAATGTTGCATGCATCAATATGATGATAGGATTATCTAGAGGTAAGCTATGTGATGGATTCAATGTTGCGGAATGGTATATTACATCAAGAAATAGATGATAACAAAAAATAATACAAATTATTTTAGTCTTTCTATCCCAAAGCTAAGTATTGGAAGATGAAATCTAAATCATGTTTAGATTTTACCTCCATCCTCATCTAATAGGGAAAGTACAATGTTTCTCGAACAACCAAAAATTTATAATGGCTTATAAAAATGTGATTGTTGTTTTGAAATTTTATAAAATTAAATTTATAATGGCTTATAAAAATGTGATTGTTGTTTTGAAATTTTATAAAATTTATTGTCTTTGTAAATAAAAAATAATTTAAATTTTTTTTTTAAAGGTGATTTTTTAACTGTAGGAGAGATTTGAACCCTTTGAAAGGGCTGGGAAAAGGGGTTTAATTTTGATCATTGCATCTGATGTTTTGAATGGTTCGAATTCGAAATACCTAGTCAATAACCCGGTTGTATGGTCGAAGTCTCGAAGTCAATGTCAAACATCTTTGTGACCACTTGAAATGGACACACCAGAAGGTATATGAGGTGGGGACTGGGCGAACCTTAACTTCTAGTCAGACTTGCCATATAAATCTGTTCTGGAACCTAAATGTAGCCGGCGTGAAACCAGGGAACGTGTGACTTGTCAGAAATATTTCTTTCATGAAAAGTGGATGCAGTGTCTTATTTGTGGAATTTTTGCACTGACACTTAGGGCAAGCCTGTCGGTCGGGCTATTAGGTATATGTCTGTGACGTCACAAATAGCATTAGGCGAGCGCGAGATTCATGGGGAGGACAACAAGGATTATAAAATAATGATTTAAGAGTTAGAGGAGAATGTTGGGAAAATGGAGGAAAATACTTGTAGGGTTTTCATGTAGAACAAATTTTGAGTGAAAGTGGATATCATAGAGAGTATGTGAATATGGGTAGTACTTTTTCCTATAGTTAGGGCACATTGTTTTGTCAATTGCATCATTAATTTTCACAACTAATTCTTAATTTGGTATTGATGATATTTTATGCATAACTTATGTTTATTTTATGATCTGAATTATTTGCTATTTAAATTAATTTGGAAAACATTGTAATGTGAAAAGTAGACACTTTTGGATTAACAAAAATAATGAAAAGCATTAGGTTGTGCATGTATTTATGTTGCCCGATGTAGCCAATCATATTTTAATGAAGTGAATTTTAAATTTATAGGTAAACATATCTAGCCATATATTTTGGAATGCAATGTGTCAGTTCATTCTTGTGCCATATTTCATTGCATCGAGATATTTTTCATTTTATTTATACTACCACATCAATCTAAATTTGTTAAAAATGATTGAACCGAAGACATAACACAATTTTAATGCATTCGTTTTTGGTATTTTTTATTATTATAGATTAACATGACTTTTGGAAACAAATTGAAAGCTTCATGCACTTAACAACTCTTAGAGGAATTTTGTATATCTTTTCATGTATTTCATAACGAAACATTTACTAGATTACCTTTTTGTTCATATTGCAAACTTAGTTATTTTATTTTTCTAAGAAAAAATGCATTCTTTATTCTAGAGAGAATAAATTTAACACTCTCATACATACACAATGAAACTTGGTTTGAGTTAAAAAATTAAATGTAGGAAATTGAATCATGTTTTCAAATATATAAATTTTATATATTGAAAATGTTCATAATTATCACAAGTTTTATCTTTTCTAATGGGTACTTTTTTGGGGGGTGGGTGTAACACCTCGTTTTTTACTCCATAATATAATTATGTAAATATGGATGATACGGCTAGAAGGAAAACATGAACGATGTAATTATGTACATTTTATATTTAATATAACACACAACTACTGCAAACCAAGAAGGATGAAGAAAAAATGGGGGGATATCCTTCCACAAGGGGGAGACTGATCATCTTAATCCCTTCATTGGAGGGGGGAAATGTGTCCAACCCCAAGTATGCCACCTATTCAAATCTCCTTAGAAGAGGGGGAAAAGTGTCCAACAACATGAATGCCAAGTGGATAGTTTCCATCAACCTTGGTGCCACTTGGCTAGTCTCAACCATGCATATAAAAAGATAGAGATAGCCCATCACTATCCATTTTGAAGTCCTGACACAAGAAATCATTTCGGTTGCCAGAACTTAACCAATTGCATGAGAACCACTGTCATAGGTACTACCATCACGATACTGCCATTATTCTCCATGTTGAAGCCATCATTGCAGTCAAACCCGAATTCCCCAATGGTTGTTTCACTATCACCAGAATCATGGGTGGAAACCAGATAGAGAATTGTAATACCCCCATTTCAACCCTTATGATATATTGGCTTTTAATGTAAATATTGAATACATGTGATGTATGTTTCCCTAGCATGGAGCTTAAGGCCAAGGCCCCGCTAGTGTTTGCTCGGATGTTATTTTAAAATGGACAAATATTTGATATTATGTTATCCATGTGCTATTAAGCCACATAACATTGTAAAATGATGTAAATATTAATATTGCAATAAAATACCAAAAACTGGCTATGGAAGCAACTAATAAGAGGGGGCCATGTGTATCCACTTGGGAGTGGTGAGGGGGATTGTGGGGTTGAACCAAATGCTGCCAAATGTCATCTTGAGAACTCATTTGACTTTCCTTTCTGAAATTTATTTATGTTGTAAGGAAGTAGCTGAAGAAATCAGTCCGTGGCTTCAATGGAGCATGGGCAGCCTAGAAATTCGTATGGTGGGTATGGACTCTGTTTTTCTTGACCCACAAGTCACTCTATCTCATACGAATTTGTTCTTCATCATTCCCATTCTATTGGGGAACATCGAAGTTGGAGTTTTCATCCATTACCCAGTGTCAACAGTGAGAAAAAACAAGAAATCACAACTCTGCATTAACCCACATTTTGAAGTGCCATAAAGGCCCAAAATTTCGTGTGGAGAGTGGAATCCGATGGGGTATCCACATACATGAACCTTGAGGATAATTTGAGAGTGTTAGATCCCCAAAAATCCATTGGAAAACCCATTTTTGATAGCCTGAAAATCCAACTACGGGATTGAGTCATTTAGTCACTGAATTGTGAGAATCCAAGTGTGAATGACAAAACATAGGATATAACAAAGGTTGGGATTGCTTGATAAACCCAATGAAGGTGAGAATCTCAAGGAATTAGCAGCTAGACCTTTCTATGCCCACCCTGAATAGCACTGGAGGGAAGGGGCTCCTGAGGAACTGTACAACAGAGAAGGGAAACTTCCTTGTGTTGGGTGTGGTAGGTATTATAGGTGACATGATTGTTTGAGTTTAATTGAGATTCTTGTAGCTCTGTGGTTGAGCTCACTGGCTTAACATCCTCCTCCTTTGTTTCTCACATGCTTGATAAACCCAACTGTGAGTTGGCTTAGCATGACTGTTTGTGTGAAACCATGGTTGTGAGTGAGCCTGTTTAGTTGCTCCTTAGTGGATACACATCCCAGCTCGGGGTTGGTTTCTCAGCTGAAAGAATAAAGGCTGGACAAAGGCCTATGGTTGTGTAGAACGTTGCTTTCACATAGCTAGTTGCTAGGACAGTTCATTTTGAAGATAAGTATTCTATGTGGTTTAAATTATATTCATTATGTGTTCTGCAATGTTTAATTTGATGACTGTTATGATTATATGTTGAATGCATGATGCAATTGTGTGTGGATCACTTCATTCCATTGTGTTTATTTAGAGTATGAATCTACACACATAAGTTTTTATTTATATTAATTTGTTATCAATGAACGAGGTTGATTTTTCCAAATAAGCCGTAGAATATTAGTCATGTTTCCTTCCCCTTGCATTGTATCGATGGGAGGGAACATGAAAATAATAGAGGACTGGGTAGCTATAGCAAGAACTCAATACCTTCTTGTGGGTGGATAGACCCAACTCTAGGGTGGCTCTATCAAAGGAGTATATGGATTGGCTGAGCTTATGGATGGGAGGAACATCCTTGGTTTGTAGTTAGTTGGTCACATTTTCATATAAGTCTTCATATGTGTATAATTTTTTGGTATTTATTCCTTTGTGAATGGATTACTATCATTGTATGAAGTAAAAGGATAGAATTAATGGAATTTATGAGTGCATTTCTGTCAAGATAATAAGTATATATTTTTAATATTTAGTTTGCTGGAAACTGTATATATTTACTTCTAATGTAAATGTATAATTAAACAAAGGAAAAAAAAATTAATATCGAAGACAAAATCAGTCAGCAGACTCAGTACTAGTCACCCAAGAGTCACTAAGAGGTCACCAGGTATGTGACAATTTGGTATCAGATCCCAGGTTGTAGCATTGGGATTGCATGGGCCATATTCAAATTCTGCAAGCACAATTCCAGGTTGAACATGAAGTGTGTGACGAAATGCATTGGATAAAATGATAAGGAAAATTATGTTTACTCTTCCATGGGTTAATTCAGAAGGAATCCATAGTGAAAAACTATGAGTTTCATTTGATTTCAAGTTAAATTATGCATTAGTACTGTACATGAATCACACATTCGGTTAAATGACGAGCAGTATCAGTCTAAATGGTCCATATTATATGTAATCAAATCAATGCTTGATATCCTTTCAAGCTCATGAAATTGCTCAAATTTTATTTTAATGAGAATGAGCCTAAAAGAAAACCACTCAGTACACGTGTCCACACTGAAATCATTCAGGCTCTCAAAAGTGGTTTGTGAAAACTACTTCTCTTATGATCCTGAAACTGCCAAACCACCTATTTAAGTGCCAAGTTAAAAATGTCAATTGGGATTTCCAATCAATCTTGGAGGGAACATATGGGTCAATAATGTGACATGATAGGATGGAAAGTAGTGACATGCCTCTGTCAGAAGTTGCATGAAGATCAGCATGGGAGTAGATCTCGAGGTGGGAGATCGAAAACCATAAGCGTTCAAGGTTGTGAAGGTGCTCAAACAGTAATTTGAGGAGAATGGTCCTGAAAAGAAACCACTAAGGATAGGTGGTATGATTGTAAGGGTTCAGGCTTGCAAAAGTTGTTTTTGTATGTACCACTTTTTCATTGGTCTTGAAATCATTTACGAGTAGGAGGGTGACATGGCTACGTCACGGGGGTGACACCTGGGACTATATAACAACTTAAGGGATAGTTGTCCTGCTACATCAACACCCTGTCGCATCAGCAACAAGCCACATTACTAGAAATTCAAAAAGTTAAAAAAACCAATTCTGGAGCCAAAATCTTGTTTTTTTTCCATATCAGGAGAAAATTAAATCATAAACCAATGAGACCTGTGCCATGTTGATGATAATAAAGTAGACTACGAGATCACCACTGAGGGACAAGGACCTATTCTTCTTAGAGTGGACAAGAATTTCATTTTAAGGGTTTTTGAAGGTGTGTAGCCAGAGGATAGGTGGAGGCCCAGCTGAGGCTCAAATTGTTAGAATGCAGTTGTGATCTAGGCACATAGATAAATCTATATCCTTGAGACCAAGCTCAAAAATATGTGAACATGGGAGATTAAAGAAGGCCAAAATCCACTATTTGGGTGCGCAAGTATGATTTTTGAAAATTTGAAGGAGGAAAATGTGGCCCCAGAACTCCTAACTAGAAAATTTATAGATTTAGACATTTGTTCTACTCATCAATATGAAAAAATTTGCTTAGAGGAAAATTTTCTAGAAATGCTTAGCTGGGAAGATAACAATTTTTAATAAAATTTCAAAGTCTGGAACAAAAAATTAAAATTTGGTGATTTTATAATTTCATAAATTTTGATAGGAGAATCATATTTAAATAGTGGAATCATTCAGGTACTTCCCATTATATGGACTATCAACTCCCATTGTTGCCATGTCTCCTCTTACCAATTTTTTTTTTTGGACGGGCCCACAACCCTACATTACTATTCCTGGTTACACCACTGAACACTTATTTCATTAAATTTGGACAAATTATGCAAATTTTGGACTAATAATGTGTGAATTTAGACTCTGAAAGTGTCAATATCAACCTTTCTAAAGTGAAAAAACGGGTTTTGAATGTGGGAATATTGGATTTGAAAAGTGTGTTTTTCCATTCGAATAGTGTGTTTTTTGACTACTTATGAACCTTAAAATTGCAGTTTTTTTGTTATGAAACTATGAATTTCAATTCAAAATAAGTGAATTTCAAATCAAAAAATGCAAATTTTGATTTGAAAAGTGTGAATTTAAAATATAAAAATGCAAATTTTGATTTGAAAAGTGTGAATTTCAAATAAAAAAATGCCAATTTTGATTTGAAAAGTGTGAATTTAAAATCCAAAAATGCAATTTCGGATTTGAAAAGTGTGAATTTCAAATAAAAAAACTACAATTTTTTATTTGAAAATTGCATTTTCATTTGTAAATGTTGAAAATTTTAATGTGAAAAATTCAATGTTTAAAATATCCAGTCATTGTTACAATAACAAGTCAATCCGCTGAATTATAAATATAAAAATAGTTTGTCCCAACTTCTATTTTTCAACAAGAAGAATTGTCCATCCCTTCTTTTCATAGTTAATTGTGAAAACATTTATCTAGCAATTCAGCTATATCCATAATGGAGAACACAAGAAGGATCGACCGACCCATCTTGTAGTGTCGAGCTATTATGAAAATCATATTGGGAAAGAGAAGGGTCGGTCGACACTTCAATTTCAAGGGAATTGCTAAACTAGAACACCTTGGAATTTATAACATATAAAAATAGTTTGTCCCGACTTCTGTTTTTCGACAAGAAGGATCGGTCGCCCCTTCTTTTCGTAGTTAATTATGAAAACCTTTATCCAAGAATTCAGCTTTATCCATAATGGAGAACACAAGAACAATTGGCCGACCCTTCTTGTAGTGTCAAAATATTATGAAGAGAATATTGATAATAAGAAGGGTCGGCCGACCCTTATTTCAGTGTCGAACTATTATGAAAATAATATGGGGAATAAGAAAGGTCAACCGACCCTTCAATTATGAGGGAATTGTAAAAATAGAACACCTCAGAAGTTATATCATATAAAAATGGTTTGTCCCAACTTCCGTTTTATGACAAGAAGGATCGGCCGCCCCTTCTTTTCGTAGTTAATTGTCAAAAAATTTATCTATCAATTCAACTATAGCCATAATGGATAATACAAGAAGGATTTACCAACCCTTCTTACAGTGTCGAACTATTATGAAAAGAATATTAGGAATAAGAATGGTCGGTCGACCCTTCATTTAGGAGGGAATTGTAGCAATAGAACACCTTGGAGAAAGAGCGGCTGCTCTTTCTTTAAAAATATTTCTACTTGCCAGCAAAGTCTTTAAAGCAAAAATTCTATAAATTTTGCGACACGTGGAATGCTTATATTCTGACATGTGGCATATTTGATTTTTAAAATTAGTTTAAAGATTGTTTAAACGAATATTAAGGAAATTAATGGTACCATTTAACGTTTGGGGACTGTTTTAAGCTCCTACGTTTTCTGAACCAGCAACGAGGATGTTATATGACTGGGGTCCAAATGAGAAGTACAGCTTGTAGTTTGTGGAGAAATGAGAAGTAGTTGGAGATGAAGATGGTGTAAGGAATTTATGGTTGAGTTGCTGAGTAGAAATTCCTTAACGGAGTTTAAAACTGATACACTCCAAATCAGTTTTAAACTGATAATAGTTGAGCTGCCCCATTATTCCTCGAGAATGGAGCAACTCCACAGTAGACAGAGCAAAGAGAATGGGGCATCTCCCTAGTAGACAGAGCAGAGAGAATGGGGCATCTCCCGAGTAGACCTGGAGCTACCCCAAGGTGAGGGCTGCTTTGAATGCATACAGGGACGAGGTACCAAAGTTGTAGCCAGCTAGCTGGTGAAGGGACTTACAAGTGAAGAATCGAGAAGGAGACATAAAGCCGCACATGTGAGGGTAGGCAAGTGGAATCAAGGGAGGTGGTATATTGCATGGGGCACGCGTGCCATGTTATGGGCGCCTGGGTCGAGGCTCCTCCCCCACATGCCCTCCTCGTGTCAGACACGTGGCCCCTTGTATAATGGTGACGCCTGCATCCAGGGTTAATATATGGTATACTTGATTCACATAAACAATTTTGTTTCTTAAAAACAATCATGGGAAGTAATTGCATAACTTAATATATGGTATACTTGATTCACATAGGTTGAAACTTACGATGAATATTATTCAGCCTGCTATAGGCCATTTAATGCGCTGGCAGTAGGCATGTTGGCCGTTGGATTTTCAAACAATCGATTGGAGTGATACATGTACAATTAATCCATCAAAATATTTTTAATCCATCAACACAGTGGCCACTCACTATATATAGGTTAACCATGCCCCATATCACAACAAACTGAAATTGTCCGGGAAGCCATGGAATTTTCTTTTACTTCCTCTGTTGTTTTATGATAAATGCTTGAGTCTTATGATTGCTCCCCAGTTCTCCTCATCATATATGAGTTTTTACCACCAACCTTTTTGTTTAATTATTTCCCGTAGTTGATTATAAGTTTTTCCCATGAACCTTTTCGTTTAATTATTGCTCATAGTTGATTATAATTTTTTCCCATGAACGATGGAGCATTTCGTTTAATTATCTATCTCGACGATTGCTCCAACTGTTGACAACCGCATGTGATGATGGATCCATCGCATCCTTACATCCATCTATCGCAGATCTATCTCACCGGTCACGTTGTTAGGTCGAATTATTGCGCGTCGTCACATGTATTGGTCACATGTATTGTTCTTATAGCCCGTAGTTGATTATAACTTTTTCCCGCGAATGATGGAGCATTTGTCAGACCTCTGTTAGAAAATGATGGCTACATTCCGTCCATATATCCATCAATGGAAGACCTACCAATCTCTTCCGGTCATGTTGTCAAATGCCTAACATTCCAAGATGAGCAATTATGTGTACAAATGATGGTTCCTAATAGAGATGCAATGGGTTGCTTCACAACTACGTTAAGCTTTTTGTTTATTTTATTTCCCATAGTTGATATATGGGAATTTCGAGCCAAGTCCTGATACATGGATTTGTCATTAAATGAAAAGCTTAACGTAGTTATGAAGCAACCCATTTCATCTCTCTTAAGAACCATCATTTGTACACAGAAATGCTGACCTTGGAATGTTAGGCATCTGACAACATGATCGAAAGAGATTGGTAGTTCTGCCATTCATGGATATATTACCGGGATGGAGCCGTCGTTTTCTAATAGAGGTTCTGAATTCGCCTGCAAAACTTATAATCACTGAAATCCAGCAAGAATATGCAACTATGGAACAATACATGTGACGACATGCAATAATTCGACCTGAAACCATGACCAGTGAGATAGATCTGTGATAGATGGATGTAACGATGGGATGGAGCCATCGTCACATGCGGCGTCGACAGTTGTAGTAGTGATCGAATGTTGTTTTAGTACTAGACCATGATGTCAACTTCTTCTTACTGCGCCAAGTAGAAGGTCAAAGGATTGTGCTTTCATAGTCATCAACGTTCTGTTCATTCAACTCCAGTTATTTTCTGATTTCTTCGGAATGAAGAAACAGATTGTTCGTGGGGGAGATGTTGAAGGATCTTAGGTCGACTGCCCGACTAGGTCCTCCGTTTGACCACTTTAGAGAAGATGTCAAACCGTCATGTCGATCAATGTTAAATTGTAATTAGCACTATAGTGTGTCTGGGAAGGCATGCATGAGTTGCTTGGTTTTGAAATTATACATGGAATGTGTTGAATATAATTGTACCACAGATGAAAAAACTATTCAGTAATGATAGTCTGTAAATTTCCTTCCTTTCTCTGTTAATTTTTATTTCCCGCGATGATAGTCTGTAAATTTCCTTCCTTTCTTTGTTAATTATTATTTGCAGTAACTTATGTGTGTCTGTAAATTTCCTTCCTTTCTTTGTTAATTGTTATTTCCAGTAGATATCTTCCATTGTCTTATTCTTCATGCTTGGATGAAAGTAATATTAAATCAGAATTCATATGTTTATGCTCTGGTTTACCGCATCTAAGTATTCACCAATCTTGTGCTAAAATTGATATTGGATTTATTTATGACCAATGCCAAATATTAATGGAGAACACATGAAGGATCGACCCACCCTTCTTGCAGTATTAACTATTATGAAAACAATACTAGGAATAACCAGGGTCGGTCGAACATATAAAAATATTTTGTCCCGACTTCCGTTTTCCTACAAGAAGGATTGACCACCCCTTATTTTCGTAGTTAAGTATTAAAACCTTTATCCAACAATTCAGTTATATTCATAATGGAGAACACAAGAAGGATCGATCGACCCTTCTTATTTGAAAAGTGTGAATTTCAAATAAAAAAATGCAAAATTTGATTTGAAAAGGGTGAATTTGAAATCAAATAATGAAAATTCTCATTTGGAAACTGTGAATTTAAAATTAAAAAATCCAATTTCTGATTTGAAATGTGTCGATTTCAGATCAAAAAATTCAATTTTTTATTTGAAAATTGCAATTTGCATTTGTAAATGTTCAAAATCTAAGGTGAAAAGTTATAAAAATGGTTCTCCCAACTTCTGTTTTTCGACAAGAAGGTTCGTCCGCCCCTTCTTTTCGTAGTTGTGAAAACATTTATCCAACAATTCAACTATATCCATAATGGATAACACAAGAAGGATCGAGGGACCCTTCTTACAATGTCGAACTAATATGAAAATAATATTGGGAATAATAAGGGTCGATCGACCCTTTTGGGAGTGTCGAACTATTATAAAAATAATATTGGGAATAAGATGGGGCACTCGACCCTTCAATTACGAGGGAATTGTAAAAATAGAACACCTTGTAAGTTATAACATATAAAAATGGTTTCTGACGACTTTTGTCTTCGGTCCTTGTTTTTCGACAAGAAGGATTGGCCACCCCTTCTTTTCATAGTTAACTGTGAAAACATTTATCCAACAATTCAGCTATATCCATAATGGATAACACAAGAACAATCGAGCAACCCTTCTTGCAGTGTTGAACTAATATGAAAATAATATTGGGAATAAGAAGGGTTGGTCGACCCTTTTAGGAGTGTTGAAATATTACAAAAATAATATTGGGAATCAGATGGGGTGGTCGACCCTTCAATCACTAGGGAATTGTAAAAATAGAACACCTTGGAAGTTATATCATATAAAAATGGTTTTTCCCGACTTCTGTTTTACGACAAGAAGGATCGTCCGCCCCTTCTTTTCATAATTAATTGTGAAAACCTTTATCCAACAATTCAGCTATAGCCATAATGAAGAATGCAAGAAGGATTGAACAACCCTTATTGCAGTGTCGAACTATTATGAAATGAATATTGCGAATAAGAAGGGTCGGCTGACCCTTCATTTAGGAGGGAATTGTAACCATAGAAAACCTTGGAGAAAGAGCGACTGCTCTTTCTCTGAGAATATTTATACTTTCCAGCAAATTCTTTAAAGCAAAAAGTGTATAAATTTTGTTTTTAAAATGTTGATATCTGCTATCCTAGTGTGACACGTGGAACGATCTTATTCAGACATGTGGCATATTTGATTTGGCACATTGAGTATAGCGAGGTTACTATTTTTTCTTTGATTTGGCACATTAAGTATAGCGAGGTTACTAATGCTGGTTTAATAACAACACAATCAGGAAATGAAAATTCATTGATAGTAGTTTTAAGGATTAGGCACATGCAAGATTACCCTATAGTTGGAAATGCTAATTGAAAAATTAACATGAATTTATTAATTTATGTTAATCATTTGCAAAAATAGATAAATGTTTTAATTAAATAAATTCACTTCAAACATAAAAGACACACAATTCATTAGTAAAGAGAAATCCAAACTGTAAATCAATGTATGGATTATTGATTGCAAAAATTAAACAGTGTTCATAAACAGTGTGGATTATTGATAGCAAAAATTAAACAGTGTTCATAGACAGTGTGGATTATTGATTGCTTATTTGGTAAAGTTTCGAGAACCCGAAACCCGCAACCCGCATTTTCAGATTGTGGATTTCAAGAACGTTCAATAAATCAAGATTTTGAAACTTGACCCCGAATCCTGCATCATGTAGAAGTAATCTTGGCTATTCATTTCTTCCTAGGTCTACGGTCCAGATCTCATTCGATCGAAAAACCTTAAACAAATGATTTTTTTTTTTTTTTTTTGATTTTTCACTATCATTTTTACTATCTGTTTTTATGCTCCTATGTTGATTTTACAGTGGAGTTTTTACCAGGGTCACCTGCATGATTTTTAGCTGAAATCAGGTTGGTTTGTCATGAATTTTGCATCTTCTTTTCGCGCTTTTACTGTTTATGGGTTGATTTTGACTCTCGTTTGTTTATTTATCAGAATTTCCCAAAACCTTCATCATAATGTTTCGAACTACCCGGTCCAAGGCACTATATAGGGATTTAGTGACCAAGGATCCCAATTTCAGCATTTTCTCAGACACCAGTGAGAGGGTGACCGAGGATTATCAAATGGAGTGGGCGAAAATTTATTCAATCTTTGACAACGATGAACTTTCAAGCATCAAACAAGACCGGCTAGCCTATGAAAAAATTAAGGCTTCCCAAATTCATGCCATTGCTACTCACCCTTCCATCTTACCTTATACAGACCCTGTAAAATGGATTGTTGAAAATGCCAATACCAAAGACTGATCATTCAATGATTGCGCAGGTTCGCAATTGACTACCTTTTGCCCGAAAGTTTTTATCAAAGCTTTCGCTCTCAAGCTAGCTATACAAACCTTGAGTTCTGACTTTATTCAATCCTCCAAGACCAGAAATTATTTTGACGAGATGATGAAATGTTAGATGATGAAACCTAATAGTTTCGTGCCCAAGGTGGATGATCTCTATCCTATTATTTGGTTCAAGGAACCTTACTCTTCACTCGCAGTCGTGCTTTGCAGGCTTTTTGGTCTCCCCAATTATTTAGTTTTCAAGGCTGAATGGGCTCCCATAGCCCATCATGTGTTAACAACAGGTGAATCCTTTCCCTAGGCATCCATCCTGTCATCAGAAATCAAGACACAAATTCAAAACTATCAAAAAGGAACCTACCTCAAAGAAGCCACATTTTTATGTATCAGCCTACATCCTTGATGTCTTCTGCGTTGACTTTCAATATCCTAACTTGGGGTGGAATTGGACCCGTGAGGCTCCACCAGTTATATATATCATTCTGCATTATGAGAAAGCAATTATATACCCTTGCTTTATGAAATTTGTGACCACTTCATGGGTACCATTTACTTTAAATTATTTCACCAGGATGCTCCTGCCTTCTCAGCAGATGCCAGAACCTTCATCAACACCATTAGGGACTGGTATGTTTATGAGTCTTTTGCATATATCAGAGTTTGGGGAAGTGACACTGTTCACCTATTGCCCAGAATTGTACCTGGCAGGTTGGTTATTCAAGAGGTTTCCTATCAGACTGTGACTACTGGAGTCTACAAGAAACTTACTGGTCCTAAAAAGAGAGGCTGGCGTAAGTTCTCTCTAAATGTTGGCCCACTAGGTATTCCTACTTCAACCTGGGTTGTTGTACTTGGTGATCAGTTAGCTCCTTTGAAGTTGGGAAAAGCATTCAAAAGAAAGCATGATCCCAAGAAATTCTTGGACGCACACTTCAAGCAATATCACCGGAAAATGGAGTATGTCCATGAATATTTTCTAGATGACTCTATCTATCGAGGGGTGAACACCTTCCCTGAAGTGTTAGCAAGAGCCAAGAGCTTGGATGAGCAGTGACAGATTATGGCATTTCATAAAGAAATAAAATCTCAGGTTTATGGGCAAAGAACCTTGGAGTTGAATATCACTGAACAGGTTAGAAGGAGCAGAGAAAAAAAGCAAATTCATCTAGCCAATGATCCCTTAATGCTTACTTATATAGATAGAGACAAAGGTAAAAATCTCATGGAGGAACCTCATCAGATTAAAACCATTGAGTAGGTTAAAGCCTTGTTGCAGACATCTCATAATTTTTAGCAACATTTGGAAAAATTGACTTCAGTGTTGGGTACCAAGACAGCTGAATCGCCCAAGGTTGCTATGAGTGTTCAAGTAACTGTTGTAGCTTCGCAGCAGATTGATGACTCGACAATGATTGAAGATAATCCTCCTAAGAGACAAAAAGTTTAGGTTTCCACATCTGAAGTTCCTACTATTGATACCACTAATAGTGATGTAGAAGATGAGCCACAGGCTGTAGTTCAAGTGATTGAAGAAGCACCTAAAAAGGTAACTGACAAAGTTGTGGAAGAAGTCACTAGGGAAGTGACAGATAACTCACAGTCACTTACAGACCTGTTGGATAGTATTGAAATGGACCATTTTGATCTTGATCAGCCAATTTTGGAACTTACCTCTACTAACCTTGACATCACATTTCCATCACTTTTGTTACCACCTATCCAGGATCTTTCTATTTTTCCTGCAGGGGAAATCCCACCACTCTCTATTTCACATTTTTTTCACACTTTGACTCATAGGGACACCCCTTTTCCTAGTAACTCAGTTTATTTTTCCGTTCCTTCCTCTATACTTGCAGAAGCCTAGTCTTCGAATGGCCTCCTACAATTACCCACATCTACTTCATCATTATCCACTGACAGAGATTCAGTCACAACTACTTCTTCATTACCATCAACTACTAATGGTGACCATGTTCTCCTTTCTGAAGCTATCACTTCAATCCCTTCTCCTGCTATTATCTCATCAATTCCTCAAATTGTTTCTACCCCTATGATTGTTCCTCGAGTTTCCATGCCTATGCCCAATGCCATGGCCACTCAAACTCCCTCATTGGTTTCAACAGAAAATGTTATTTTAGTCACTTCTAAAGTAATAATTGAATGGGAGGATGATGAAATAGTCCCTCTTGGACATTACTTCTACAGTAAGGATAATAAGGTAGTGGTAAAGAAGGGCAAGAAGAGAAGCATTGATAAAAAAGGCTTAGAAGTGTATGTTCCTAACCAGATAGTCTGGGCTCAATAAGCCAGTAACCCTCATACAGGGGCAATTGAGACAGCTACAGCCCTAGGGGCATTTGCAGGAGCAAACCTTGATTCAATAGAGGTTCTCAATAGAGAAATGGATCAGAAGAGGGAAGAAGTGGAGAAGCTTCAAGAAGAGTTGGCAAAGGCTAAAGAGGAACATCAAATTTATGTTGATGATCTTAGAAGGATTTGGGAAGGTAAGTTGGAAGAAGAGGAGCGCAAGAGCCAATCTTTGCAGGTTGAACTTCAAAGGTTACAAGCTGAGAATTCTGCCAATGTTCAGCAAATTGCTTTATTGCAAAAACACTGTGAGGATGCAATTACAACTGCAACCTCTTCTACTTTCTTCAAGATGACATCTTAGGAATTCAAGGACTTGGCTTCTCAAGTCAATAAAGAGTATCACGAATACCTGGAAAAGTTGTTTTGCACATTGGATGAAATTAGAGAAACTCATATCACTTTTGGCAAGATGCTTAGTGCCTTTGAAAGGAATAAAGGTAAAAGGATTGAGGCTTCCAAGGCATATAATAACATTGTTGAATGGCAGAAGTATAGCAAAGACATTCCATAAGGATTTCCCATGCTTAGCAGTTTTCAATTTAAGAAGATCAAAGGTGCGTTGAATACTTGGTTGGAAATAAACGAATCAGTTGAAGATATTCTTAAAAAATCTCGAGCCATCTGTAGCAGGCAATGATATGCAGCAGATAATGTTATGTTGGCTCTTCAGTTGCCTACCATGGAACTCATCGAAGATGCCTATCCACCTAAATTGAAGATTGAGGAAGTTGAGCATAAGTTTGATGAAGTTCAGCAGCAAATTTAGCTTCTAGAAGAAGTCAAGGTTGATGATGTGGAGTAGATGATTAGGAAGCCGGTTTTCCTGGAATGTAAGATCCAAGTCTACATCCATATATGGCATAAGTTGGAAAAGAATGAGATGGAGACGTTTGAATGCAATGCCCAGTTGGGACTCGAGTCAGCAAATTATCCTATGATAGATGAGCTGTTAGAGATTTGGGGAAAATGGCAAGATGTCCTAGGACATTAGGTTATTTTTTATTTTGTAATCCCTATTTTTTGTGGATCTCCATTTTTGTACACTGTTGTAGTTCTTGTTGGACAGCTACCTCTTTTGAAAAGGGGTGGATAATTTTGGGATCGGGAATCAGCAGGAGATGACTGGGGATTCTCTGTCTTACTGGAGCTTTGTAATTTTTTTTGCAGAACTCATTAATACAGTAAAGTAATCTCATTGAATCTTTTCTTGTTTATTGTTCAAGTTTCTTTACAACGCTTGATTTCGTATCTCAAATTGTTATCTACAGTATATGATCCCTTTTGTATGTATGAATTAATGCACAGGTCTGTTGTACTGATTTCTCTTATGGATGATCTATGTGTAAAATATCTTATTGAATTTCTTTAATTAAGATATTTTTCTTTATCAATTTCTGCAAATGATTCACATGTTATTTGATCAATGTTAATTTTTTAATTGACACAGTGATCACAGATTGATCTTGAATAGGTTTAAATTACTTGAATTATTCTCTTTTAATTTTCATTAATTGGTGACGATTTAAGTAAACAAGTAAAATGCATCTTTAACATTTCTGTTGGAGTTGGCAAACATACTTGTTCCTTTCACATCAAGACCAATCTATACAACAACAAGTCTTCCTTAGAATAGATTCTAACTTAGATTAGGATCCCTCTCCTCGTGCTCTCCACGTGTTGGGGGGATGGCCCCGTAGATCACGCTGACATCTGTAGCCGGGGGATAATGCTCCTCGAATTGAAGTTTACTTCTGGAAGTAATTTTAAATAAGTAACTTTACACATTTACATTAGCATCATCATAGTAGCATTATACGAAAGCTATTCTATTCTTTCTTTTTCTTTTTTTTAATAGAAACATTCTTTTTTGAAATAGAAACATTCTTTCCTTTTGTTTTTTTAAATCGAAGCATTATTTTTTTTTCTTTTTCTAAATAGAATGAAATCTCATAAAAAGAATGAAAAGTGTTGTTAGTTATTATTATTTTTTAATTAAAGCCGTTCACGCTAGAAGGGAGGTATGAATATATAACCTTCAAATGTGAACTTAAAATAAAAAAACGCAATTTCTGATTTGAAAAGTGTTCAAAATTGCAATTTTCATTTGTAATTGTTCAAAATTTTAAGGTGAAAAGCTATAACATATAAAAATAGTTTTTCCCGACTTCCGTTTTTCGACAACAAGGATCGACTGCCCCTTCTTTTTGTAGTTAATTAGGAAAACCTGTATCCAACAATTTAGCTATATCCATAATGGAGAACACAAGAAGAATCGACTGACCCTTCTAGCAATGTCAAAATATTATGAAAAGAATATTGGTAATAAGGGTCGACGGACACTTCTTGCAGTGTCCAACTATTATGAAAATAATATGGGGAATAAGAAGGGTCAGGCGACCCTTCAATTACTAGGGAATTGTAAAAATAGAACACCTTTGAATTTATATCATATAAAAATGGTTTGTCTTGACTTCCATTTTACGACAAGAAGGATCGACCGCCCCTTCTTTTTGTTATTAATTGTCAAAACCTTTATCCAGGAATTCAACTATAGCCATAATGGATAAATACAATAAGGATCGACCGATCCGTCTTAGAGTGTCAAAATATTATGAAAAGAATATTTGGAATAAGAAGGGTCGGTCGACCCTTCATTTAGGATGGAATTGTAACATTAGAACACCTTGGAGAAAGAGCGGCCGCTCTTTCTCTGAGAATATTTCCACTTGCCAGCAAAGTCTTTAAAGCAAAATGTCTATAAATTTTGTTGTTAAAATGTTGATATCTAGTATCCTAGGGTGACACGTGATATGATCATATTGTGACACGTGGCATATTTGATTTGGAATACTGAGTATAGGGAGGTTACTATTTTTTATTTAATTTGGCACATTGAGTATAGCGAAGTTACTAATGCGGGTTTAACCACAACACAATCAGGAAATGAAAATTCACTCAGTAGTTTTAAGGATTAGGCACATGCAAGATTACCCTGTAGCTGGAATGCTAATTGAAAAATTAACATGAATTTATTAATTTATGTTAATCATTTGCAGAAATAGATAAATGTTCTAATTAAATAAATTCACTTAAAACATAAAACACACACAGATCATGAGTAAAGACAAATCCAAACTGTAGATCAAACTAATCAGAGGCAGGAGGCAGGATATGATTAAACATGACACTGCTATGCAAAGAAAAATAATCAGAGGCAGGATAGCTGATTAAAGAGCTTTTGTTTGGTAATTAAAGAAGAATATATGAACAACCCATCAATATAGAGCTTATGATAATGAATTCTATACCGACTTTAGTAGAAAATGGTAGTGGATGCTTGAAATGAAAGCAACATAGCATAATATTTATGACTTATGTCCCGATACAACACTTATCCAAGCATGAAAAAGCATAATAGTATGAATTAAACAGTGAGAAACATTCACATAAGAGAAGAAGTAAACAGACTGTAAGACGAATAACACAGGAATCTCTGATAGAAAACCTTGCTTGGCCTAGCCAGATTTTATTAAAATACATCTCAGAGTGCTTAATAACACAAGGAATTCACAAGTCCAACAAAAGTTTCCAACCCTTTCTCCTTCTATTACATTTCTTACATAGATGCTCAGAGCCTTCCGGCTCAAGTTGCCTCAACAGGAAGTTGTTACAATGTAGGTGACACATATTCAAAAAGGTTCGCCACCCTTAAGGAATTAGTTACAACAAAATGACAATGCTAGTAAACTGGCTCAATTTCCTTTTACAAAATTACTAATCATTTTTACCGAAAGACAACAGACTCTAACAAAATAAAAAAAATGCTTCAGCGAATATTTCCTCCATGCTACTATCCCATGATCATCGAATCTTCGGCGGTTCAATATTAGCTTTTCCTTCCCATATTTCTCAACAAGCTTCCATAGCTCAGCAGTTGGCATCTCTGAGGTGGCCATCTCCTTCATTAAGACTTGGATCTCATTATGGTCCCTATAAGAGTAGCTTCGCAAATGTGCACTAGCCTCTTTGAACATCATGCTTAACTCAAAATCCTTTGCCATTTTCTCCACCACCGTCTTCCCTGATAGAAACTGATCCATACCTACAAAATCGTTGAAATGCACTTTACATCCTGCCAATTTCTTCTGATATTCTTCTTCTGTGAGCATTGTTCCATCCTCCTCCAAAAAGAGAGGTAACCCTTTCTTGAACAAAGGGTCAAACATGTCTTTGAGATACTTGATCTGCTGTGCCATGACATCTATTTTAGCTTGAATAGCCTTTACCTGCTGGTGATTGTGCATCACTTTTTTGGATCCAATGATGATGGAAACCCTATCTGTTACACCAGTTGTCTTGACCTACTCCTCAGATAATCCATCCAGGAGTTTGATTGCATTCTCAGTATACTCTACAGGTTTTTTGTTCAATTTCTCATTTGCTTTTGTCAGACTACTCTTGGCTAATTTTATCACAGTTTCCTTGTCCAAGACAAAATTGAGGAAGGGCCTCAATTTCCCTGCTTCTTCAACAATGCCATCCGAGATGACCTGCCTGGCCTCTAGCAAGGAAGTCTTCCCTGTAGCTTGTCTTGCCAACTCATCATATTTACCCTGCAACTCCTGGTGCTTGGCTTCCCAAGCCTCCTTTTCTCTTTCTGCATTATCCTTCAGGGTTTTAAGATTCTCATTCTACTTTTTTAATCTTGTTATTTCCACGTCTTCCAGACTAGCTTTGGCTATAGCCCCTACCATGGATAAATCACCAGCCTCTATGGATGGAGTGGCCATGCTTTCTACTTCTTGCTCTTTCTGCTGCAGTCTCTTCTCAAGCTCTTCCACTCTGGCCTTTGAGATTTTCTCACTTGCCACCACAGTGGCTATATCTATCTGCCATTGTTTTTCCTTCACTTCAAGCTTCAATAGCTTGGCCCTACAGTCTGTCAAGTCAGTCTGCAACTTCTCCTTCTTTTCCTCCAGTTATGTTAGCTCCTAGACTACTACTAACTGGGTAGAGGGGATTTTCAACCCCCTTTTTAGAGATCGGATGATGTTGTCTTTTTCATTGAGTAGGTTTTGAACAATGGCTCTTTTATCAGGCTGGCCCTTACTGGCCACTATGTCACCTTGCAATTTTTTGATCTTTGCCTTATGAGATTTGTTTTCCATCTTTTCCTGCTTGAGCTGGCTGGAAACCTTACTTTTACTGACATGTACCTTTGATAGCTCCAAAGATGTCCTCAACAGTTTAGTATAAATAACATCCCCATTTTCTTTGTCCAAGTTTATTACATCTGGGATAGGGATGTCATCTAAATTCATCCTTAGCTTAGTGGCATTTCTCTTGGTGGCCAAGGCCAAACTCAGGGTATTCTGAGCGAGGCTCTTGCTAGTCACTAGAGACACTTCTTTGCTTGAAATTTGCCTTAGTTCAATATATAACTTGGATTCCTCTGAAGCTACCCGTGATTCCACGTTGTATTCATCTATCAACTCATCTCTAGTCTTTCCTAAGGCTGCAGGATGAGTGGCTGTTGGGTTAAACACATAATCTTTGATCTCAAATGCTGGTAGCTTATCCACTTGTTTCTTTTTTCCTTTACGAGTCCCCACTGGTACAAGATGCTACTCAGATTCATTATTTTTCTGCCTCTTTGGGGCTCTCTCAGCTTCCTCTTCTGTGCCCATAGGGACACTATCAGCTTCCTTGCTGGAGTTTATTAAGTTGATGGCCATAGGCATGGCTGTTGGCACTGATAGGACTAGGCTAGAATAGCTAGGCACTGTGGATGTGTTCCCTTGTGTCAGCAGGGAGGAGCTCTCAGGTGTGTCTATTTCCATCTGGCTCCTGCTAGGACATTCCAATAAATTTGCAGCTTCTTCCATGCCTGGAATTTCAAAATGCACAAAATCCTTCATGTTGCTTTCCTTCCTCATGTTGGAAATGATGTGGTGGGGATCATAGTTTAAGGGTGCTTCTATTTTGAAACCCATCTCCTTTATCTTGCATTCGATGGCTGTAAGAGCTCCTTTGTTTTTGATTAAGAATGGACCTACAGTCCATGGAAGCACAATATCAGAGCCCTTTCTATGATCTAGAAAGTGCTCAGCTCCTACCTTCAATTTTTGTCTAATGAATTCTAATGCAAGCATTCTGGGGGGTCAGGAAAACTGGTAGCACGTAGGGTGCATAAGAAAACCCATAAACCCTGATGATTGTGCCATGCTATGGAAAGAACCAATCTCTGACCCTCTTCTTAGGAGAAACCTATAGTAACTCCTGCATTTCTGGTAATACTCTAGGAAGCTTCTTTTGGAAAATGACCTAATAAACCTCAAACATGAACTCGTCATGGAACTTGGTGTAATCAATGTACATATCCTGAGTAAGTAGTACCTTAGGCATTTGCAAGTTTTCCTCATTGAATGCCAGGAACATTTTTAGTAAGTAGGACTGAAATCTGAAAATCCTTGTTTCCTGGAAATTCTTTAGCTGGGAGTGTATACTTTCAACCAAAACTTCATCAAACCTGAGGCATGCACATTGGGTAGACTGGCTTGGGTCATTGGATTCCAGGGGGCAGGTTCCTAAGACAAAATACAAACTTATTAGAGGTTCTGTGACATACATATCAGAGTCTAGACCTAGGAATTGGCTCATCATGGCGATAACATCTCTGGATTCTTTTGTGAATAGTATGGCTTTAGCTGGGAAATCGTGCTCTTGTATTTGGATAGTAGGATTTAGACAAGACCTGTAGAAATTCTGTTTTACTTCAACAGGGGATTGTCTAAAAAACCAGATTAGGGCTTCCTCGGTATGCCCTATAGCTTTCTGGAAAAACTCTTTTGGGACTGACAGGGCTTTTCTAAGAGTTTGGGTATCGATTTCGCAAAGGATATTGGACTTGGAATCATCCATGATTGCCCTCTCGGTAGAAGAGTAGTTAGAGGCGCACCATTCAACAAATTCAGGAAAACCAGGGGTTAGGCCAACTGTAAATAGATAGAAATAGGACTAGTGGACCTGGTGCACATCTATACCTCTCTCCCTAACCAGTTTCAACTTGTTTTTTATAGTTTCCATCGGGTCATCGGTCATCATAGTGTCATAGACCTCTACGTCTCTGTCTGTAAATAGTGTTTCTATGGGTTCTCTATCACTCAATTCAGCCATTAAATAGTTTATTGTAGAGCAGATAACCTACCTATTTTTTTGAGGTTCGCTTGGGCCCCTGGTTGACCTGTCTATTTCTTCACAGCTTGCTCCTGTCGCTTTCGGATGCAAAATAGGAATCCATCTCTTCGTGTAGGCGAGTTTTTTATACTATTTATCCTTTGCTATCACCTATGAAATAGTGTTTCTATGGGTTCTCTATCACTCAATTCATCCATTAAATAGTTTATTGTAGAGCAGATAACCTACCTATTTTTTTGAGGTTCGCTTGGGCCCCTGGTTGACCTGTCTATTTCTTCACAGCTTGCTCCTGTCGCTTTCGGATGCAAAATAGGAATCCATCTCTTCGTGTAGGCGAGTTTTTTATACTATTTATCCTTTGCTATCACCTATGAATCTCCTGCGGCCTGGAAGCTTCCCTGGCCATCCATTTTCCTAATCCCTGGTGGCCTTGAATCCCGCCACATGTTGCCTCGAATCCTGGCCGTCAAACGCTGCGACTTTTACCAACTTCACTGATTTGGCTTGCGCTGATGTTTCGTGCAAGTTAGATCCATGAACAAAACCTCGACCATAGATCTCGACCTCCTCAGATCTATGTCGTCCAAACCCGTGGGCCTCTACCAAAAGTTCACGAATCTAAAAGTTTGTTTGCTCTGCACATGTCATATTAGAGAAGTAGTTCCCAACCATCGATCTGCTCCATTAGCTGTTGATGTGCTACTTAAGATGCTTGTGGGCTAAACCTCCCGCCTCCATCCAGAACACCTCACCCTTTTTGCACGAAGCATGCTCATGACTGTAGATCTTCACCACCACCGATCTAGACCATTTATTTTCGTAGATATGTAACTGTAGGTGGACCTCAGCAATTTAATTCTCCTTGCAAAGTTTTAGGCTTGGAATTTGATCAGTTCACCCTTGAGGCTGTCAATACCTACCCAGATGATTCTATTTTGCTCAAACCACTGAGGCTTTCTCTGTTCTTTTTAGAAATTAAACCTCCTAGTTTCATCCAGGACAACACTAGTGCTAACACCGACAAGCTAACGAGCAAGATAAACTTCATTTTAATCACCCGGTGTAATCTCATCCGCAGGATCAAGAAAAATTGACAGTTAAAACGTAAACATGCCGGAAGGAAAAGAAGGGTTGTGGGGTTTTATTTCATAAATATATACATTCTTTCTGGAATCCTCAATCCACAATTGCGGGTTGCAGGTTCCGGAAAGAAAATATATCAAAACCGAAAACCAAGATTCCGCAATCGGCTAAGTTATAACATATAAAAATCGTTTGTCTCGATTTCTGTTTTCTGAATAGCCAGTCAATCGACTGAGTTATAGCATATAAAAATTGTTTGTACCGACTTCTGTTTTCCGACAAGAAGGATCAGTCGTCCCTTCTTTTCATAGTGAATTGTGAAAACATTTATCCAACAATTTAGCTATATCCATAATGGAATACACAGGAAGGATCGACCGACCCTTTTTACAGTGGCAAATTATTATGAAAAGAATATTTGGAATAAGAAGGGTCGAGCGACCCTTCTTGCAGTGTCGAACTATTATGAAAATAATATTGGGAATACGAAGGGTCGGCTGACCTTTCAATTACGAGGAAATTTTAAAAATAGAACACCTTGGAATTTTTAACCTATAAAAAATGGTTTCTCCTGACTTCCATTTTCTGACAAGAAGGATCGGCCACCCATTCTTTTCGTAGTTAATTGTGAAAACCTTTATCCAACCATTCAGCTATATCCATAATAGAGAACACAGGAAGGATCGACCGACCCTTCTTGCAGTATCAAACTATTATGAAAAGAATATTTGGAATAAGAAGGGTCGGCAAACCCTTCATTTACAAGGGAATCGTAACAATAAAACACCTTTGGGAAAGAGCAGCCGCTCTTTCTCTGAGAATACTTCCACTTGCCAGCATAGTCTTTGAAGCAAAACATCTATAATTTTTTTTTTTTAAATGTTGATATCTAATATCACGGAGTGACACGCGGAACGATCATATTGTGACACGTGGCATATTTGATTTGGCACATTCAGTATTAGAAATATAGTTGGCTCGCATAGAATATTGGCTCATATAGAATATTTTTTCCTATGAGCACCACTGAATTTGGTAGTTTGAGTATAGCGGATCATATTTTAGTATTTAGGTAGTTACTCTGAGGATAATTACTTGATTTTAAGTGTAGCGGATAAACCAATTCTAAAGGCCAATTATTCTTAAGCACAATTACAACACTTAATGACAGTTAATGCGCAAATTACGACACTTATCACAAATCAAATTTTTGTAAGAAATAACCATCCATTATCAATCCCAATGTCTATAAGTTGTATCTTTCCTTTTATAAAACTTTAATGAAAATGAGAAAATACAACTTTTTGTTGACCAAGTGGAAATTTAGAAACACAACAATTTTGTTACTTAAAACTCCCACATAGAGAAAATTATTTAGAAACCAATTTTGTCTACTATCAACCCTTGAGAACATCCACCACTTTGAACACTATTCCCCATATTTTCTCGTTGTGCCTTGACTGCTGCAAGGCCCTTCTCGTTTATTCTAATTTTTTCTACTGCAATGCCCTTCTTGGTGACCATGCTCATATGATGCTATTTACATCGATCTTCATGTTTTCTTCTGCACCAACAACCCATTGTTGTTTTCTATCTAAGCATTTTTTAAGTATATATATTCCTTGTCCAAAAACAGTCTAGTTTAAATTTTTCCCTTCAGCAGATAAAATAATTACCTGTCCATAGTAAATTTTTTATTAATATATATTTAAATTTGATTAAAATTTCACATTTATATAGAAAATAAAAGTTTTAACTCTATAGCAAATTCTCATGGCTGAAAATATTTTCAATGTGTACGTTTATTTCCAGGTATGATATGCATAGAAAGGTCCAATGGTTACGTGTCAAGTTAACAATTTGGATTTTTCTATTTTAATGCCAAGTTGATTTAGTTAACTTATCAAACAAATTAATGATCATGGAAAAAAAGATTAAAAGAAATTAGAAAGGTTAGCTGTAAAATGTAAATCCAAATTCTGCTAAGAGTGACCCACAAAAATTAATGACGGTTTAGAGAATAAAGTTCCCGTCAAAAATAAGTTTTGGAATAAAACATGACAGTTTAACATGACGGTTCCAATATGACAGTACTAGCATCTGACTCCTGATAAATATCACCAATCGCCTTACCCAAAGTGCTCTTTTTTATCTGATTTATACCATGCATTTTGATAGATGTTTATTGTGTCTAATCTCATTGTAAACAAGCTTCTTTTTTTGTCATCTCCTTCTTTGGCCACAGGATCATTTGATCCCATAGAATTTATAACATTCAACTATCAAATTTCTTAGCACATTCAACTATTGATCGAAGTGGAATTTTTTATATACAAAAGTTTGAGCAACAATGTTCGGTGCCAATGTTTGAAAGGTGTGCACCCTGATTTATTGCAGCCCTGTAAGGTAACGATCTTAAATTTCATTTGAAAATTTTAGAAGAAGCTGGTATATCCAATGCTCACCCCTGGACAACATGCCATACAAGAAAACACCACTTCATCAACCAGAATACCAAAGGAGATGTCACCCAAAATTGTTCCCCCAACAAAATCAATCTCACTCACATTTGTTACAAAACCTATGGAAATGCAATCCTTTCTTTATGAACACTTATGTAACAACTTAACTTTTCTCATAATAAAAGAATATTTATTGTTAGTTGTTGTGATATGTGCTACACTCATCGAAGTAGAAGCTCGTATATCATTCACCTCATTCTCAGTTGTTATGATATGTGCTACCTCATTTACGGAATTGTATGGCCCTATTCGATTACCTTTAACATGTGTATATTCACAATGGGGAGTACCTGGAAGGACCATCTGTAAAGGACATTCTTCAAAAACATTCCAAATGTATAACATCCTAAGGAATACTATCGAGTTCAAGCAAAGTGTTTGCAGGCCATCTTATAATAGAGCCTTAAAATACACCACAATCCTCGCAATTGCGGAAGACTTTATGAACTAAAATACCAAACTCACCAGCATCTAGTACTTTGAATTGTACAATGTCTCCCTAAAAAACAGTTGACACTAATCCCTGAGCAACATATTGTGGCTTTAAAGAACATTGATGTATCAAATTAACTAGTAGATTCAGATTGATTATTGTTGAAAGCACGTGGAACAGAAAGCAATGTTTCTATATTAAAATTGATGATTCTTTTAATCGACCATACAACAAAAGATCCACTGCTCATCCCTGGACAACATTCCATACAAGAAAACACCATTCATCGACCAGAATACCAAAGGAGAAGTCACCCAAAAATGTTCCCCCAACAAAATCAGTCTCACTCACATTTGTTACAAAACCTATGGAAATGCAATCCTTTATTTCTGAACACTTATGTAACAACTTAACTTTTCTCATAATAAAAGAAGTTTTATTCTTAGTTGTTGTGATATGTGCTACACTCGTTGAATTAGAAGCTGGTATATCATTCACCTCATTCTCAGTTGTTATGATATGTGCTACACTTGTCAAAGAAGAAGCTGGTATATCATTCACCTCGTTCTCGGGAAGAGCGGACGCAATTTGGTTAACGACATCAGATACAGGACATTGAATATAACCACCAACAACCTCTGACAATGTATCTGCACCTTCTAATCAATAGGGCAATGGAAGACTTGCATTCAAAGACTTGGTAACATTTACAATGATACATCCTTCATTAATGCTAATATTATGCAAAAATTTTCTTTCTAGAAATGAGATTCCTTCAGCAACTTGCAATCCATTCAAAAGTAGGTCCACACATTGTTGAGTACCAAAATCCATTTCATAAACAATATCTAAAATATAAAATAACATCACACATTGTTCAGAACCAAAATCCAGTTTAGAAGTGTTTTATGAAATATACAATAATAGGAGCACATTAACAATCTTATTTATTTTAAACAAATATATAACATAGTTTATAATATATAAAAAATGGCTGCCTGGACTTCCAATTTTCCGAATGGTAGGATTGACCGCCCCTTCTTGTAGAAGAAGCGAATAGAAGAAGGATCGAATGACCCTTCTTGCAGTCTAGAAATATTACAAAAAGAATTCTGGGTAGAAGAAGCGTCTCCCACCCATTCATTTATGATGGAATATTAAAAATGTTCAACCTACGAATGCTAGGCCGTCAATACATGTATTTCCAAAATTGTCAACAAGGGAAGAATACTGAGCACAAAAAAGGTCGGCCAACACTTCATTTACAAAATAAATTTAAATATATTTAATCTACGAAGGCTATGTCGACAATTCTCGGCTTCCAACTTCCGCTGTAAATAGTAGGGATTCAGACATCATCTAAGTTCTAACATATAAAAATGTTTGTCCCGACTTCCATTTTCAGAAGAGAAGGATCAGTCGCCCCTTCATTTAGGATATAATTCTAAACAACTATATCCAGCAATTCACCTATATCCAAAATGGCGAAAGAAAGAAGGATCGACCGACCCTTCTTGCATTCTAGAACTATTATGAATACAATACTGGGTAGAAGAAGGGTCGGCCGCGCTTTCATTTATGAGGGAATTGTAAAATTATTCAACCTGCGAAGGCTAGTACGTCAATTCATATATATCTAAAATGGTGAACATTGGAATAATACTAAGCAAGACTAAGTTATAACATATGAAATTGTTTGCCTTGACTTTTGTTTTTCGAGAAGAAGGATCAGACGCCCCTTCGTTTAGTAGATAACTGTCAAAACCTTTATCTAGAAATTGAAAGATATCCAGAATGGTGAAGACAAAGAAGGATCGACTGACCCTTCTTACAGTCTCAAGCTATAACGAAAATAATATTGGGAAGAAGAAGGATCGTCCGCCCCTTCTTTTACAAGGGAATTCTAAAAATAGAACTTGGAGAAAGAGTGGCCGATCTTTCTCTTTGGATATTTCCACTCTCCAACAAAATGTGCGAAGCAATGTTCCTATGAAATATGTGTTTAGAGTGTCGATATCTACTTTAGCCACTCCGAAAACTCATTCTTGGAGGAAGGAGTGGACACTCTTTCTCCTCAGCATCTACTTCCAACACCCCAAAATGGAACAACCTTACGATAGAGCGACCTCATTTTCATTGACAAAATTTTGACTTGACGGCAAACTCTTTGTAGCAAAACGTTTATAAATTTTTTTGTTCAAATGTCGAAATCTAGTCTCCAGGGTGACACATGGAACGTTCAGATTGTGCCACGTGGCTTTGATTATTCCAGAATTGATCTGTGCTACACTCAGCGAAGTAGAAGCTGCTATATCATTCACCGTAGTCTCGACCCAAAAGTATGAAAGAGTGTTTGTTTGGTTATTAAATTGAAGTCAGAATCTTTCCAACTAATGGCATCACTATCTGCATTGTCATCGCTGTTAAATTCATTTTCCAACATGGTCTCCTGCCTAAATTTTAAGAACATTTTTATCACCTTTATCTCTGAAACTAAATGCCTTGGTATCGTATGCAAGACTCACATGTGTTCTCATTGCATCCAACAATTTGAGTCATACACTGCGTCCAACTATGCAATACATGGGACTTTTCTAGCCAAGATACCGTATTGGCAAACAATTATACCTTATTATTGTTTAAAGCTAGTATTTGATTGCTTAATTTTATTCAATTAAATTAAATACTTAAATTATATATATTTATATTAAAATAAATGTAATCAATATTATATAAATTAAGACATAAATTATCAATTTCAAATATTTCAAATAAAGTATTGACGTTTACATAGATCAGTATACTATAGTGAATATTAACTGCAAAATGATATTAAAAAGAAAAAACATGTTTCAATTTTCCGAGTTCATTTCTCGTTATCTTTTCCAACAAACCTATCCAAATGCTAGAGGATTTGCAGAAAACAATATGGAATATATAAAAATAATACGCTACATCACCATACAAAAAACGTATGCAAGCTGGCGGGAATCGACATTAAACCTGTTAATTCTGTTAATTTAACCTAGTAATGAGTAATGCATGATTTTGCAAATATAACGTTGTGAATTCATATTAATGGACTGTAAGAAGATAACTACCTGGAATTGAATGGTGGAAGGAAATTTGAAGAATCTAAAACGTTCAGCGACTTTAAATTACTGTAAACTTCAAACTGTCATTGCATTGATTTTTGACAACCATGGAAGATATGGATTTTAGCCCGGAGGCTGAATAAGCATGCTCTGTTACAGATTTAGATTTATGGTTTGAATAATATAATACCTACCATTTGAAAAACTAGCATTCGATTCTTCAAACCAATCTTACTGCTCTACCCACCCAACACTCTTCTCGGTTCCACCTCAGCAAAAGTAAACCTCGATCCTTAGAGAAAATAGAGCTCCAAACTAGAAAACACAGAGAGTTTGAACTTTAAGTTTCAATGTAGGCAGTGGGAGGGAAGAGTAGTGTGGCGGGATAAGTTTCAATGTAGGCAGTAGGAGGGAAGAGCAGTGTGGTGGGATATCAATTCAGAAACGTTTGTGACATTTATTATCACAGTGCGGAGGGATATCATCTGTACATCGTGACACATAAACACAATCCATCATAAACGGGTGCCTCATAAACATGATGAGATTATTCACACGAGTGATACAATCCATCATTTACTATTATCGCTGTAGAAACCATTTTAAATTGCGGAAAAGATCAACTCCATTCCAATGTACAAACCATTTTAAATGTTCAAAAATATCACCTCCGTGCGAATGTACAAACCATTTTAAATAGCTGAAAAGATCACCTCCATGCCAATGTACAAACCATTTTAAATGAAGGAAAAGATCACCTCCATGCCAACGTACAAACCATTTTAAATGAAGAAAAAGATCACCTCCATGCCAACGTACAAACCATTTTAAATGAAGGAAAAGATCAAATGGGTGGTGAAAGATCAAGGGTCCCACTTCCGTTACGCATCCCCAACATGCACTCTAGGATGAGGGGATGAGTGGTTGCGAAACATGAAACCGCTCTCCACGTGGTAGCACCACATGATTTTGCAAGTTGGAAGGGCGGTAAGGAAAACCACCGTCCTCAATTTGTGAAACCACCTTCGCCCATCCTTCACGGTCCTTGGCACATGTGGATATGATGTGGCCGGTCCACATCACACCTTCTGCCCATGCAACTCATCCACGTCGGGGCTTCTGCCAATGTGTCTCGTCCGCGCTAGACTTCCTGCCCACGTGGCTTCTCCACGTCAACCTGCACATGCAGAATGGAAAACACCTTTCAATAACACAATCACAACATAATTAAAGGCCTTTCAATTACACAATCACAACATGCAAGAATGAAATAAAAATGCATCAAAATCAAACGCATAAGATTACTTATCTTTATCCAATGCATATCCAAGCAACTGGCTTTGTAAGAGCGCTTTTCCACTTACTAGCATCAATATAAATGTGTGGTTGTTTATCAGTTGCAGAAAATTATAGATAAAATGAGTTAATTTAACGAATAAATTCATTTAACACATGAATCGTATACTAATAGAAATCCAACCTGCAGATTGATGTATTCATTAAATTGGCAACATAAAACATAGTTCAAAGAAATTTGACAAATTAATATCCAAAAAAGATGGCCAAGAGAAACCGACTGAATTTCATTAATTATGAAAAAAATAACAATGAATCAATACATAAACATTAGAATAAATTTACCTAAATTATACATAATCCAAATTGAATCGACATCCCCACAACTTGCCCTAATATTCTTCTTCCCGTGTCCTCGTGGTGCCATCCTCCTCCCAAAAGATAGGAAGTCCCTTCTTGAATAATGGATCAAACATTTCTTTGAAGAGTTTTACTTGATGTGCTAAAATGTCTATCCTTTCCTGAATCGTGTTCATCTAGTGATACTTATTTACCACCTTCTTTGCCCAAATAATACTAGACACTCTACCCTAAGTTTATGCTAGTTGTTTTCACCTCATCCTCTGTCAGCCCATTCAGAAATTCTATGGCCTTTTTTGCACAGTCCATGGGCTTCTTGTTGAAATTTTCCTGGACTGTTGTTAGGCTTTTCCTAGCTAACTTTATTCCACCCTCTTTGTCCAAAATGAAATCGAGATATGGCCTCAATTTCTCTACCTCCACAATAATGTCATCCCAAATGACTTGCTTTTCTTCCTGCAGGGAGGTCTCATCTGTAACCTGCTTTATTAATTCATCATATTTCACCTGTAGCCCTCCTAGAGAGGTCGGCCCAGATAGAGTAAAAGGAAAGTGTAAGACAAGTATAAATAAGTGGAGGAGGTAGGGTTATTAGACTCTCTATTTATTCATTCATTCACTTACTCATTCTCTCAAGTGAGTAGTGCGCACAAGTGGAGGAGGAGAAATACAAGGCAAGGTTTGTGGCTTGTGGCTACTACCAAAAAGAAGGGATAGATTATGAAGAAACTTTTGCACTCATAGCTAGATACAATTCCATCATTATTAACAATACTTTCTCTGGTTGTAGTAATGAAGTGGAAGAATTACACCAAATGGATGTCAAGACAACATTCTTGAATGGTGTAGTCGACGATGAAGACTTGTGCTAAGAACTGTGTCAAGAAATATCTTCCTATTTAAGAGGGAGTGTTGATGTATTTGTAACTTTGGAATGTATTTCACTTGTATATTTTATATTGTATTCATATGGCATTGTACTTCCGATGGAGAGGTTTCATTCCTCTGATCGGAAAGGTCATCATTGTATGTGATATGGTTATCAGACTCCCTAGTGGGGTCGACCCTGAGTATATTAGGATGTTAGAAAAAAATTGCATTAATGAACAAGATACTACTTATATGCAAGTAATGGGTATTAGTGGTCGATGGTACTGTACAACATTCCATTGCTACTTATATAGAATGAAACCTCTTTGCTGACATGTTGGAGTAGACTTGCACACTCTTAACAATGTTCTGGTAGAGATGGAAGGCATCTAGAAAGTTACGGGATTAATAAATGTTGTATTGAAGCATGATTGGCTAAGATAATTGCATGACTGTATGACATATGTCTTTATGTGTAAGAATTTTTTCTGAATACTATGAGATGTTTCTAATCATGCAATTGAAATTGTCCCGTAGGAAAGACCTTGTCCCATCACCTACAAGAGAGACTTGTTTGAAAGAACAAGTGACGATGATTCAGCAAGAAAATTGATGAAGTCAAGAAGAAGACTTTGAAGAACCAGAAGTACTCAGGAATCGATATGCAACAATGAATGAAGTAAAACCAAAAGATAATGAAGATCGTGAAAAGGAAGATCATACACTAGATAGATGTCAAGATAGGATTCTTGAATGGTGTAGTGGAAGAGGAAGTATATGTGGAGCAATCACTCGGGTTTGAGACACACGACAGGGAGACTCATGTGTGCAAACTGAAGAAACCCTTGTACGATCTGAAGATTATGGGGTGACATTAGGGTACACAAAATTTTGCAAAGACAATGTAATCAGTTCTGAGATGTGCCTACTTGAGGGCTTGCTCGCAGAGATGATGAAGACCTACAATGATGCTCCAGTGATCCAGTGTTGATGATCCAGCTCCAGTATTGAAGACTTGTGCCTATATGTATTGATGCCTATGTCAAGAGAATACCTTCCTAGTTAAGAGGGAGTCTTAATGTACTATCTGTAACTTCAGAAGATACTATTCACTTTTATATTAAATGTATTACATTTGTACTTTATTGTATCCCCGACAGAGATGTTCTTATTCCTCCATTTGTAGGTGTCATCATTTGTATTTGCAAGTGTCACAAGTTTTATTCTAAGTGTCCTAACTTATATTTGATGGGTTATTAGACCTCCTTAGAGGGGTCGGCCCAGTATGTGTTAAGTGGAAGGGTTATTAGACTCCCCTAGGGGGTTGACCCAGTTAGGATAAAAGTCAGGTCAAGTTAATTTAAAGTATAAATATAGTGGTTGCACCACTATATTTTATCATTCACTCACACATCCAACTCGCATAGTTGAGAGAGAGGACTGCACACAAGTGGAGGAGCCTGGAGGAAGAACTGCTGGAGACATCTATCTTTTGGGGTTTCATTTTTGTGATCTTTTGTATTGGTGCTTATTCTATCTCTGAGGAAGTTGTAGGGTTTTTCACCTTTATGGTTGTCCCCGGTGAAATGCTTTGTGTCTCTTGTCTCTTGTATTTGACATGCTATACATGTTGTTCTCTCAGTTAAGATCCTAGATCATATTAATTTGAATTAAATGATGAAAAGCTAACAAAACGAGGCTATAACCCCTTGGTTTTCATAATTTCCAACCTATAGATAGGACTCCAGACCTTAGGAAAGTCCAACTCAATAGTTTTACTAGAACCAACTAGATGGAATCCCCAACTACCTGAGATCACAAGCACCAAACCAAACGAGACTTCAATCTCCTATCCTTGCTCGATCCTTCCACCCTAATATGAATAAGAGGAACAATACTCCACTGCCATTGTATCACGGTTGCCATCAAAATATACGTGTATCTATGTACTTGTACCTGTATGTCATTATCCATGTATCATTGTATTGATGTCACTATCACAATCCTTGTTCGTCCCCTACCCTTGGGAGTTTTTGAACCTCGATTTGACTAGTAAAATTCCCCAACTTCTCCTGAAGTTAAATGGATGTTGTAGAAGTATTCTGATATTAGCCTATAATCACTGATGAGGTTCCTTTTTATTTCTTAATACCGTCCATATACCTTGAGACCCAATTTAAAATCCTTTAGAGATTCTTTTGGATCCATCTACCCTTGGGGGCTTCAACATAGATTTTCCTAGTGATTCTTCCTTTTATTCTCTAATTGAAAATGCAAGTGGTTGAAGTATATTGGAAGTTTCCATGCCTATAATAGATGCATAAATGAATCATATTACACCTCAATCCACTCTAGACATAGTTCGAAAGCATTTGGGATCATTTGGGACATTTTGAGGCTTCACTAGTCCAAGTTTTGAAAATTGACCGAATTGGGAAAAGTTCCAAGTTGGGGACATTACACAAGAATTTAACGTAAATAATGCCTTAAAGGCCAGTTCAAAAACACAAGATATTAAGGCTTACTAAAAGCATAAAACCCCATAGTTGTCAAAATCACTTTCTAAAACTATCTAACGGCTCACGAATTGGCTATAGCTTTAGCTTTGGTTAATGTTTCCTTTGCACTTTGTCGTCCACTTTCAAGTTGCCAAAGGGCTTAAAAGGAGTGGGGTTTGTTAATGACGTGATTCAAGATAATAGTTTTTGTATTCATGAACATATTTTTTAGATTCACTCCCTCTTTTGTGTTTATCGATCTCTGTATTCAATGGAAATTGCATAGATTGTATTCCATTTGCATCCAACCTTGGTTTTTTTATTAGAAG
The DNA here is from genome assembly GCA_027924585.1 of Larix kaempferi. Taxonomy (NCBI): domain Eukaryota; kingdom Viridiplantae; phylum Streptophyta; class Pinopsida; order Pinales; family Pinaceae; genus Larix; species Larix kaempferi. Next base: position 13,181,514 of record BSBM01000767.1, on the reverse strand, counting down.
TTTGACTACTTGTCAATTCAATCTCAATGGTTATGAATATTTTTCAAATTGTTAGGTATTTTTTATGTTTCTAAAATTTCCTCTATATGGGTTCTTGGTTTATCTTGGTTAGACATTTCTTATTAAAAGTCGTAGAGAGGAACAATGCAAATTTTGTCACTTTTTATGTCCTAATACCTTTCAAACACCTTGAGACCCAAATCATAAGCATTTGGAGCCATTTGGAAGCATTCAGGTTATTAGTAGTCAAACATGAACAATATAATTATGGAGCGAATATGAAATGGGTTGTTTAAAAAAACAACACAACCTTAGATGTTATTGCTATGACATGTGATCTCTCCTTCTTTTCCTAATTTAATGTTTCATCTCAATGCCATCACTGCCATCTTGGAAGATTGATCTTGTTGTCTAGACTTCTCTTATCTCTTATGGTCATCTCTCTCTCTTCTTCATCGATTTCTTCCCATGTTACACTAGATCTTCTTTAAACCCATCTACAAACAATGTCTAGAATTGGTATTATTCATCAAACATGTGATTTCTTCATATTGTTAGCATTTTTGTCTTTATGTTTTTTAATTTTATTCTATATGGATTCTTGGGTTATTAATGTTTATAGAGAGGAACAATGCAAATATTGTCACTATTCTAAGGTCTCTACATCAGGCCTCTCACTCCAAGGGCAGAGGTGGAAAAGGCGCTAAAAAATTGGACGACTCACACCAAAGTTGCAAACGTGTAGCAATGTGGTAGACACACCCAGATAATCGACGGTTGAAATGGGTTCCCGCACTAGAAAGTGCATGGTGGTTAAACTTGGAAAAGGTAGAGCAGAAATTAAATCGCTTACCATGTGGCAAACGTTGGTGGAGTCCGCTATGAAAAGTGGTTAAATTTAAACTGCTCATCGCAAGTTTGGAAACCACCTAAGCATATGTTCTATAAAAGGTTTGTTCGAAGTTATAAAATAAAATTTTGTCACTTACTTATTACCTGGAGGAAAAGAACGGTCCGGGGAAAACATGTCGTTGTCTTCGTCAACTGGAACAACACCCAAGAAGCTCACTTCACAGTTCACAAGTAGCTTGAAACCCTCAATGTTTAGATTTTGTGTCCCAAATGGCGAAAACCCAAGACCTTCATCCCTTCAATGAAAGTTCAAATTAAAACGAGAAGCTTTTATTTGACCCTGGTTTCGACCCTGTTTTGTCTGTGTGTAGTATTTCGCAGTCTAAGGAGAAGCTTGTATTTGACCCTGTTTTCGACCCTGTTTTGTCTGTGTAGTATTTTGTAGTCTAAGGAGAAATTAATAGATTTTAAGTCACAGGGAAAGGATGTATTTAATGTTTTTGGTTCTTTTTTGTACTATTTTTGTGTCGAACAAACCCTACACTTCCCCAAATTTGTTTGTTGGTGTGCGACAAATTATTCCCAGGGCGAAAGGCTAATCATTAATGTAAAAATGACCAAAGTTCTATGCCCAGTAAATGCGCAAACTGTCCATGAGGTTCTAATTTTACCTAAAACATTTCCCAAAAGCCCTGAGTCGTTTAACGAAGAAAATTTGGCAAATTTTATAGAAACAACAGTCCTGCAGAAAAAGACAAGTTTTTATTACAAGTCTTGAAAGATGGTCAGTCGCATGAAAACCTAGAGTTCCCATTGAGTATTGATGTCTTTCAGTGAGATACCCAGTTAGTTTTGTCCTTGTTGAGTCAAATTTTAGGTCTAGATAGTGATAAGTCGAATCATGGAAGCTATGTTAGGTTTCCTTCTCCAAGTAATTTCACCAGAGTCACAGTCGAGTCCGGTGTGTTGTTTTAATTTTGATGAATTCCTAGCTGAAGCGATTCATGTCCAGTTGGTGAATTTAAACCAGTTGAACCATTTCATGTATCAGTCACATTGTTCAAACATTTCAAAATCCAAGTTTCTTGGTACTAACTTTTCTCATGACCTTAATAAACAGGTCAATATGTTTGAGTTCACAAAAAAAATCATGGCAGAAATTTACAAAATTATTTTTAATGCTGAAATGCCCCGAGTGTTAGAAGAAAAAGAAACTTTGCAGCCTACAGCAGAAGGCCAAACAGGTGATTGGTTCTTGTATAGATAACATAGTATAATTAGGGTGTATGGTTTTACTGGAGATTCTGATGTGAAATTCCCCCTTAAAGTTGGTCCATTCATCATTAAGAATAAGGCAACCCTCTCTATAGTAGAAAACTTACTGAAGATTATGGTTTTCCAAGAGACTGAAAGGATGAATTATGATCCTCATTAAATTATATCTCAAAGGAGACATCTAAATGGAAACAAGGCTTTTGATCATCAAACAGTAGAAGGATTAAAATAAATGACAAATTTATTCAAACTTGAACAAGATAATAGGGGTTGGATCAGAGAGATTTCTTTGAAATTTCTTTTTTAGCGACAATTTCAAAGATCGTTTTGTATAAATTTTGATTTTACAGAGTAATAGGGGTTGGATCCGAGAGCAAAAAATATAGTGACGTAATATTTTTTGAAGACTTTAATGAAGAACAGAAGTAAAAGTATATCTGAAATAGAGATTCATATGTTTTTACTTTCTTCAGTATTTTAATTTCTCTTTTGTGGATGTATTTCATGTTACACCATCTTATCGATTTGCCTCATAGTTGACTGTAATACCTGGGTCATAATTCATTTTATATGCTCTGATCCACACATTTGAATATTGTCAATGTTCTTTCTTCCAAATCAATGCAAAATTCATCCTAGAACTGAGATTGGCTAAGTTATAACATATAAACAATATTTATCCCGACTTCTGACCTCTGACACGAAGGATCGGCCACCCCTTTGTTTATTATAAAATTGTGAACAACTATATCCAACCATTCACCTATATCCAAAATAGTGAACACTAGAAGGATCGACCGACCCTTCTTGCAGTCTAGAACTATTTTGAACAGAATACTCAGCAGAAGAAAGGTCGGCCGACACTTCATTTACGAGTGAATTGTAAAAATATTCAACCCACCTAGGCTGGGACAACAATTCCAGACTTCCAACTTCTGCAATGAAATTATAGTTGGGATCAGTATATTGTCTAAGTTATTACATATCAACAATATTTGTCCCAACACGCGATAAGAAGAATCAACCACCCCTTCATTTAGTAGAGAATTGTAGACACCTTTAGGTTACAATTCACCTGTATCTGGAATGGTGAACACAAGAAGGATTGACCAACCCTTCGTGCAGCCTAGAACTATTTTGAACAGAATACTCGGCACAAGAAAGGTCGTCCGACCCTTCTTGCACCCCGCATAACGATTTGATCGCCCTTACCGAAGACGCAAATATGTTGTGGATTGCGGATACCTAGATTTCTTAAAACGTTCCATCAATACCGCTATCCCGCAACCCAGAATGCAGATTGCGGGATGGGACAACAATTCCCAACTCCCTACATCCACTGTAAATAGTGGGGAATGGAGATTGGATACAAGAAGGATCGGCCGCCCGTTTGTTTAGTCTAAAATTGTGAACACCTATATCCAAGAGTTCACCTGTATACAGAATGTTGAAGACAAGAAATATTGGCCGACCCTTCTTGCAATCTAGAACTATTATGAAAAGAATACTTGGTAGAAGAAGGGATGGCCACCCCTTCATTGCATGACAATTTTTAACAAAGGCAAGGTAGCCATTTAGTTACTGTCAAAATGATTTGGTCTGGTGGGAAAGAAGAGATAAGAAACAATCCAATCAATACTCTTTAATACTTTTTATTTGTTATCTTTGTATGATTTGTAGAGCTTGTTGTCCAATAATTTTCCAAGCTTAATTAAGTTTGCCATCTATTCAATATAGCTAAATTCCATTCTTAATACCATAAATCTTTTCAAATTATCGAGTGGCTTGCAAATACTTTTGTCCAATTTTAAGGCTTAGCTCATTTGATCTCATGGAGGAAGAACATACCTATGGAAGTGGGAAATTTTCTTGCAATATGCATCGGAGCAATATTAAACCCCTTAGCTAGATTAATTTTTATTATATTATATCAAATATTAAAAATGAATATAACTTTGTTCCATATGTGTAATGTACCATTCCATTGTAGCTCTCTTACCTGATTCTTTCAATTTTTCTTCGAGCTAGTTGTTTAGTTATTGCATCAATTTTGTTGGACTTGGTCCTAGATAGAATGTGCATTCACCAAGGTGGTAGAGTCTATTTGAGTCTATCTAAATTAACTTGCCCCCTTGAACTCGACCAAGGGAGGAAGGGGGAAACCGAATAAAACAGTACTCAGATCCCCGTGCATTCCATTTTTTATATTATCTATACTTTCCTATCATTTTTGCACCTCTAGAGATAAAGGAATTTCTCTGAGCCGTCCATCTTTCATGATCGATCTGGTACCATTGATCTCCTTCCATGCTTAGCCCCATGGCCTTCCGTAGTCTTCAATCTCTCAAACACCTCCTTCCTCGCACCTTGGATCTGTGTAGTTATTATCAATTGTCGATCTGGCCCCTGTCCACATCCTAACTCCCGACATGTGGCAAGAAGGATCGGCCGCCCCTTCCTTTAGTAGAGAATTGTGAATTCACCTGTATCCAGAATGGTGAACAGAAGAAGGATTGACTGACCCTTCTTGTTGTATTGAACTATTACGAAACAAGTCTTGGGTATAAGAAGTTTCGGCCTAGCCTTCATTTATGAGGGAATTGTAAAAATATTCAACCTCCGGAGGCGAGGGTGTCAATTCATGTATATGAAGGATGGTGAACACTGGAAGGAGATTGAGATAAGGGTTGACCGAACTTTAGGCATCACTTTGTAAACAAGTTGAAGTCTAACCTAAAGTGAATATGGGGGTTGCATAATCAAGATTCTCTTAACCATGGCGATGCATAGATGTCGTTACCATCTTCGGATAACATTCTATTTAACATCAACTAGAACACCATATGACTTCACACTTGGCAACTATCGCAGTATACAGAACTACGTTGAATCTCTAATGTATTCACCAGTTTGCGACGAATTCGTCAAACTATGTGCTTCTTATTCACAATCACGCACTTGTATTCCAATTAATCAATGTGCAATTACCATTCACATACATATAAATTAAGCACAAAAACTCACATAAACTCGAATAAAAAACATGTGATAAACTCATACACATAAACAAGAAGGATCGGCCTCCCCTTCTATGATGATCGCTCATTCTATGATCGATCCTTATCCCAAACAACTCTATAAAATGTGCATTCTATCTCTCATGGATAATGCTAGCAGATTTGATCTTAATCAATCAATTGATTTTGAAAATGAGGGGTCGTTCCTTAACCATCGATCATTAGCATGAACATTTGCAAGTATACATCTAATATTAAAACACTAATTTATAATTATAGACATTGTATGCATTCTTTTATTGATTATTTTGCAGATAAAGCATGGTTGATTTGTTGAGCCTCAGTAACTACCAGGAAATCCCTTGCTTTGAATTGACAAAAGATCACTACCTTCTGCCATTCTCAAATGGATGGTATGTTGAGATGGAAGAACCAGATAATTTATACCCAGATATATATGTATTCTACTTGGATTTCGAGGCAAAGCCGATTAGAGCCGGGATATTGACATATGCGGAACCCATTGATTCTGATAAAAAATTGCGAGTTCAAGCTGAAGCGATCATTGGTGAAAAGTATTGCCTTATACAATGTGATCATCTGGTTTCTGATTATTGACCAGATCTAATGAAAAATGGTCCCGATCCAGATCCAATTTCCTGTGCTAAGCAAGGGTGGGTTTTTCCCTCGTATGTTGTTTCTAATCTCTCTGGAATTGATACTGCGACATACTTGAAGAAAGGAATTTTGTCGGTATGGAGGAAAATAATGCTGGCTAGGAAAATTTCCTCTGTATTACATTATATGAATATTAATAAGGGGCTAATAACGGTATGCCATGAAAATATTCTAATGTACAACACAAGAGCATTTCTCCAAAATATTGTAAAAGATGTGCAAAAATCTACCTTGAAACAACTCAAAGGAAGTCCTTCTAAAGCGATGCTGCGGAAAGTGACTAAGAGCTTCGAAACTTCAAAAGAAGTTCAACAAAATCAGATCAAATACTTTTTGTTCAATGAGAAAGTTTTTTCCATTGACGTAGCAAGATGTGTTGTTATGCCTCTGCACATACAATATCGAAAGGTTGATGAAGAGGTCATTCAAAATATGGTGGTATCACTTGTGCATACATTTACAACAACATTGAGAGATGATATTCTATTGCCTTTCAGTAAGGAGACCAAATTGCCCTTTCTTCCTGAAAATGAAAAATAAATTGATCTGCCATTAGTATATTTGTATATATTGGATGGGCAGCATACTATTTCTGCACAGAAAATAATCATTGTAGATGGTCAATATAAACAACTCCATAAAAGGTATCGGCATCGAACAACTCATCTTGTACATAGAGACGTTCGTCAGGACATCATCAGCAAATTATGCAAACAACAGAACTTGTCAAACAAGGAATTTTCAAACACTACATTCATTTCTTTAGTTGAAAAAGCAAGGGAGAGATGGTTTTGTGCGGTTGTCTATGATGCCCGAGAAAAGGAAACGCTCCTAGTGATGTTTGGACGGTATCGAATTTTTCTTCTTATCAATCAAATTCTTTAGATTGCTGCCTGTGTTATGAAATTAGGAAATTAACTGGAATATTCAATTTTATATGTTTGCAGTCTTTCCAAACTCAATGTATCGATATCTTTCTTATTAACCGGGAGAGCCTTAAAGACAAGCTAACTCTTGTTTTGACATCGGAACGACTGTGGAGAAAATGACAGTCTGTATTTGAGCTTTACAAAAGTGGCGCCTTGGATTGCTCGCCGAAGAGCATCTCTCAGGATGATTTTTCTCTAAATAAAATAAAGAGTTATGGCTCTAATTTTTTCAGACCATTGCGTGATCTTGATGAAGATGAATTGACCGCTTTGGTGAACAATATAATCAATGGATCAGTTTGGTTGAGCACATCAGTCGATAAAAAGTTTTGTGCAGAAACTTTAAGTCAATATTGCAAACGAATAAAGGACGAGAGGTCAACCAGGCATTCGATTGTTGAATATTTCAAATTTAATGATGTTCAAACTGAACGATCACAGAATGTCACTGACCATAATGTCATTGAAATATATAAAATTTCACCAAACCATCTCAAGCAACTATGCAGTATTTTATGCTCGGGAAAGCAACCAAAATATCCGAGTAAAAAGAGAAAGAATGAATCTGAAGTGGATATTGGTACCAAAATACCAATTGATGCTCATAAAATATTGAATTTATATATGAATAAAGACAGGATGTCCATTGAAGACATCAAAAATAGTTCATAGTTTGTTTGTTAATGTTGTTACCCTGATTGTTTGGTCACCACACTCAGAACAATTCCATTTCTTGGTGCGACAGTCAACTGTGAATTTGTTGCCATGGATATGTGTAATTGTGCTATACCATGGACAAAAGAAGACATGCTGGCATTTTTATACTACCTTGAAACAAATCAAGAGAAATGTACTTGTATTTTTCTAGCTGATATGGAGAACTCTTGTATGATTTCTAAATCTTTCACAAGTTGGAGCAAGAAATCAAAAACACATGTTATGGAGAATCCTACAATGGGAGTATATAGAGAATTCTCCGGGGACCTGTTTAAAGGATTCTCTATTATACAATGTTGGCGCATTGGAAATGATGAGGATATTTTATCTACCTCTGAAATCGATATGGATTGGAAAGACGAGGGCCTACCGATGCTTGATTTACCTCGGCCCAATGTTAACAGCGATAGTGCAAGAAGCCATGTGTTTCCAAAAGAAAGGACGTAAGAATTCTGGGATCACATAGTTTCCAGACAGGTCTCTTATGAAGGCACAGTTCTTTCGCTGTACGCAGGAGGTAGGCTTCTTCGTTTGTTTACCAGGTCTCCAGAAAGAATGGTTATTTCTATTGTGGAGATGGTACAACAACAGCTGTTCATGAATAGTTTCTACCATGAATTGGCTATAAAACAAGGTATTTTAATCAACATTTTCAGCTGTCTTTGATTTTATTTTACTTTTGAATTTTATTTTACTTTTTTCTCAAACAAGGTTTTTCTATTAACATTTTCAGATGTCTTTGATTTTATTTTACTTTTCTCGGTCAGTTATGTTGAATAACTTCTTTAAATTTCTATTCTACTACAGCTTCAAATAAAGAGCATACCTAGGTATCCTCCAATTCAATTACAATATCCGATGATGAAACTGAAGGTGATAGACAATCTACAAAGAACTACAAAACAAGACAAGAAGGTAAACAATTATTTTTCACAGATCGTGGTTAAATTAAGTAAATTATGAAAGGGGATAGTGACCTGCAAAAAATTATATAAAATGTATACCTACACATTTCAAGGTTAACATGTGGATCATCCACAACTAGAGCAGGCATCGACGATGTCCCTGGAGATTGGCTAGCAAGTCACATTAAAGAATAAGGGACCAGGAGGGCTTGGAAAATAATGAACAAGGCGAGAACTTGAACAATGCAGCACAAGCAGAGGGCTTGGCCATTATTGAACCTGGAGAGGGTGCCTTGGTGTCAAAATGCGGTGTCTCCACCGATGTTACTCACCAGTCAAATGTTGTCCTGCCATTGATAGGTAAAAGACAATATTTTCTGCTTACATTGATAAAACAAATTTATTCCCAAGTATATATAATGACAAACAATATTTTTGTGCAGCTCCCCATACAAAATTTTTATTGATATTAGAAATGGAAGGTTTTATATTTCCCAAGAAAGTCACAGAAAATGACTCCAAAAGAGATAAAAAGGGGGAAAGAGTAAAAAAGGGGGAAGAGACTACTCTAATAAATGGTGAATTTAAATATAGAAAAACTTCATAATAGTCACGAACAAATGCCATTCGATTTTTGGATTTAGTTTTTTCCAAATTCAATGTTGGGATTTGGTCATCTAAATGTGGTGTCAATGAGGGGAAGGTACTGCTTACAAAATTTTTGTTGGCATGCGGTAAAGATAAATCATATGAGCAAATTTTTTTATTTATTTGGTTTCAAGATAGATGTACCTCCAATCAAGAAGGAAATACACAAAAAAATATGGAGAGTGTGTGGAAGGAGTTCCCAATGCAAACTTCAGAAATTAATACATCAATGATTGTTTTGGAGGGTGATGTTGAGAAAGCAGTTCCATTTCAAAACCGTATTTCGTGTAAGCCCTTTATTGGATCGTCCCTTTGGATAGATACTGAAATGGTACATGGACTTTGGCAGCATTTGAATAAAATACAAGAATCAACTGATATCAGAAACTATCAAATGTAACCTGTCATTGCCTAAATTTTTCTAGATGTAATCTATCATTGCCTATTTTAAACCATTCAATGTGTTTTCTGTTTTTTCCAGAGATGTTGCTATTTTCGTTTGAATGTAACATATTATTAGTTCAGTGTGATGCTTTTATTAAATCAATTGAATCTATTGTGATCATTAACTTCATGAACAAAGTGTTGTTGCTGTTGTTATATATATAGTCACTGTTCTTGTATGCAGTGAGGATATTATCACCGCAAAAGAAACTATTGGTCCTGGGAGTAGAGGGATTGCTATTTGGAGTTCGGATGTTATCCAACATTGAAGATTCTTCCAAACAACCTCATTTTGTTGATAAATGCTACCGTTATTATACATGCATGTTTAGCCGCAAAATTATCAGTGTTGTCAGAGAGCATTTCGACGTTGCTATGTGGTTTTCTTGGCTCGACAACATGGAAATTAAAAATTTCTTGGATGTATTTGAATGGTTGAAAAATGAAGAATTTGTATTTATTTGGGGTCGAGAGTAATGCAAACCTAGTACTATTTATAATCACTCAATGTCTGCATACTATAATGTTGGTGAAGTACCGAACATAATATACAAAAAGTCCTTCAAGGATGTACTTATCCAATATGGAGATATATATAAACAAACGGACAGGTTGTTTATAGATGAAGGGAAATATCAATCATTAGATAATAGCAAGGAAAACTGCTTGAAAATTCCAACTAGTTGGAAATTTGACGGTTCACAAGAGAGAGATATAACTATAAAAACAATGTCGTGTGCTATGTTGAATTATCTCGGGCCTCATTCAAAAATGGGGCGTTGGTTAAACACATTGAATTTGAGATGATCGTCATATTGTACAAAACAAATTCATTTAGTGATTTGTATATTTTTTACAGTTACTCCTACATTTAATTGATGTAATTTTTATTGCATAGTTCTCATCTTATTTATGGACATCGTACCATGTATATGGCAATGTGTTTAAAAAATTGTTGAACATGAAAGCAATATACTTTTTTTTTTAACAGTAACAGAGAAAGGATTATATTTATAAAGCTGTGCACAGCTATTCATTACAGACTTGCAAACAGAGTTTTTAACAGTGCTGAGATGTCAGGACCAACTAACACTACTATAACTATCTGCATTACATTATCATCTCTGATCTTGGTCTTCCTGAAATTGTCCAGCATAGAGATGGCATAAACCTTAACAAACTGACTACAGAGGAGTATACAAAAATACATTAACCAAAAGCAAAAAATTTTGAAACCTGGGCTGGGCTAGCCTTTCTTCCTTAGCTTGACAGACGAAGCGTCCACCATCACCTGGTTTATTTCCTGATTCACCATTGGATTTTCGTGTACCCAGCTTCCCTGTGTCGCTCTGAAGAAAAAGGCCATGTCTTCCTGCATTCTGTCAACTTTTCCCATTAATTCTAGAATATTTCGTTCCAGATCATCAATTCTGGAATCCTGGCAGGATAACTGAGAGCAAACGTGCGTTATGACCGATGCCATTTCAGCATTCTGGTTCACGCTGGAGCAGACCGCGTCATATGTTCTCCGGACTGCAAACTTAATGTCAATCAAGGTTCTGCTTAAAGCAGCTATGGCTGCCCTAACTGACGGCATTGTATCCCAGTTATCCGCCTGCGAGAGACGAGGAGCAGAAGAAACAAGCTCCCCGAGGGATAGACGGCTCAGAGTTTCAGGGAGATGGGGAGGAAGAGCCATCGCAGAGGGAGGAATAGGGAGGGCGGTTGGGGGAGTTAAGGAAGCCCGTGGGAGCTGACACTGGGGGAGAGAACGAGGAGACAGGTGGTGGGTCGGACGGGGAGGCAGATGGAGGAGCGTGTGGGTGGGTACGCGGAGGACGAGTTCGGACATAAGTTTGAAAGGAGGGGAAGGCCATAGTTTTGCAAAGGGAGTGGATGGTCCCTTAAGGCCAAGACCCTAACCAAAATCCACGTCAAAAAATCAAGGGGCCAAGACATTGGTATGTTAGGGGATAAAATGAAATCCCAAGACTCCTTTATGATCCTTATTTTTCCCGACTGTGAGCATGATTCCTTGGTTTGCCGCTAAATCCGCCATCCTGTTGTTCTCTCGGAGGATATGAAAGAAGGAGGCCTTTGAAAATAATGTATTGGTCTTAATTCTTTGCATGTATCTATCTGCTTTTGAGCCTGGCGAGGCATATCCTCTTCGCATGATTTGGATGACGTGCCTGGAGTCTCCATAGATTTTGAGATTGGCTATGTTGTAGTTGGAGGCCATTTCTAATGAGAGGATGAGAGCTAACCATTCTGCCTCATTATTAGTTTTCCTGCCTAATCCCCAAGCAAAGTCTGCGATTTTATTTCCGCCGGGATCGAAAAGAATCCCACCCACACCTGCCACCCCGGTAAAGCAATATACTTAGAAACATTGAACCATAATATTTTATTGACTGGTTTCTGTGTGTGTGTTTTTTGTTTACAGATAGTACTAGAAAACCATTGATCATTTTTTATTTCAATGGTGTTTTGTTACATGCAATACATAGAAAATAGAAAATCGGATTGCGACAACCACCGGACATCGAAACATCAACAAAGTATTATTTTATATGCCCTGGCTTAAGGGAAATTTTTGAAAAATGCTTTCGTACTTTTGAGGTTGTGGTATGGACATCTGCTCAATGGAAAAATGTTGACGATTTTTTTCTTAGATTATTACAAATAACATGATTGAAAAGGGAACAATTTAGATTAATTTTAACATAGGAAAATTGTTCTTCCATACCCAGAGAGGGTTTTAAGGGTGTTGGAAATCGTAATGTATATCGCAAGCCTTTAAGTATAGTTTGGGACACTTTTAACCATGGTTGGGATCGGACAAATACTGTGATTGTCGATGACTCTGGAGAAAAACATGTTTCTAACGATGAAGGAAACTATATTATAACAAAAACTTATAATTTCGATGATGTCTATGACACATTTTTGTTAGATGGATTATGGCCTTGCTTGCAGCACCTGGATGGCTTGAGTGATGTGAGACCAATTGTGAATAAAATAAAAATGGAAGTATTTTGTTAAATAATACACTTGAATGTTTGTTTGTACTAGTATGTCCAATTTCACTATGATTATAATTCTTGTAAAGTGACGAGTTTGGTTTCCGAAAATGTAACTCTGTTTAAATTGTATTGTTAAATCATAAAACATATAAATCTGTGTGGTTGATTTATCATCATAATAAGTTAATTTGCTAAGTTAAGTTATTAAGCAACTAATTAACAGCTTCATAACTAGGCTTATGCCTATCATTCTAAGAACATATAGGATGCATCCATCCATCAATGAGGTTGTGACAACATAAGCATACGTGTATTACATAAATGGAGTTTAGCCATTCATCATTCACATACAAAATTAATACAGCATATAGCTTATGCAATTGAAAGAAACCTCATTCATGAATATATATTAACCTTCTAACAGGCTTAACATAGCATATTCATGGCTTACATTTATTTACACATAATTTCATTCCACAGATTGAACAAATAGTACATGTATGTTCCATGAGGTTACTTGACTCACTAGAGAGCCAAAGTAAACCAGATATTGTAAAAAAGACTTCCTAGAAAATTACAATAATTTCTCAAAAACAGTTTGAGAATTTCATCCTTCTGCCAGAAAAATAAAAAACTTTCAGGTATTTAGAAACTTAGCCCTTCTAGGTCAAAAAGCAGTCCAAAATATGGCTTAGTCAAAGAACTTTACTAATCCCTTATCAAAACATAAGTGATCAATAATTTCCTCCCAAAACAAATAACCAACTTCTTTTTTCATTGCATCTTTTGAAAGCTTATCTGCATCAATGTTGTGCTGCCTATATATATGATCAATAATTTCCTCCCAAAACAAATAATCCAAATTTTGTTGGTGCATGTTATATGTTATTTCATTACAGATGTAATAATTGCATTTCTCAGACTGAAAGGTTCTAAGCAATTGCCTGGCAATTCATTACAGTTAATCATTATGGGATCTTTAATACTCTTCTTAAACACAAAGACCAATATGGGCAATTTGTTAGTCGTCATATTCCATAGAAAAAGTGTTTCTATTCAATTTCCAGAGGATAATCTTGCTATGAGTGAATTTTCATTTCCTGGTTGTGTTGTGGTTAAACCCACATTAGTAACCTCACTATACTGAATGTGCCAAATCAAATATGCCACGTTTCACAATATCATCGTTCCACTAGTCACCCTAGGATATCATTGTTACAATTCCCTCCGAAATGAAGGGTCGACCGATCCTTCTTGTATTATCCATTATGGCTATAGCTGAATTGATGGATAAAGGTTTTGATAATTAACTATGGAAAGAAGGGGAGGCAGATCCTTCTTGCTGTAAAACGGAAGTCAGGAAAAACCATTTTTTTATGATATAACTTCCAAGGTGTTCTATTTTTACAATTTCCTTGTAATTGAAGGGTCAGCCGACCCTTCCTATTCCCTGTATTATTTTCAGATTAGTTTGACACTGGAAGAAGGGTCGGTCGACCCTTTTGATTACTAATATTCTTTTCATAATATTTCGACACTGCAAGTAGGGTTAGTCGATCCTTATTATGTTCTCCATTATGGATATAGCTGAATTATTCTATTTGATGTCCATGAATTTACATTTTCCCTCAGAAATTTTAATGCTTGTTATACTATACCCTATACCTTATACTTCTTAGTAATTAATCTTGGCCATTATGTTGTGTCGCTCTTGCACTGCTAGCAGGTTCCTTCACTAGCTAGCTGGCTGCAACTCTGGTACCTCGGCCCTCTACGCATTCAAAGCAGCCCCATTCTCTCTGATCCGTGTCTAATGGGGAGATCCATGTCTATTGGGAGGTCCCCCATTCTCTCTGCTCCATCTGTAGCTGGGGAGCTGCCCCATTCTCGAGGAATAATTCCTCCCAACTCATTTATGAGGGAATTGTGCAAATATTCAACCTACGAATTATAGGCCATGAATTCATGTATATCCTGAATTGTGAAGATTGCAAAAATACTAAGCACAAGAAAGGTAGGCCAACCCTTCATTAAAGCTGGAAAAAATGGCAAAACCGACCCCTGAAAAAAAACTCGTAGTAAAATCCACACAGCAGGTAATTTTCGAAGATGAAATATAATAAAAGGAAACAGAAACAAAATCAACATATTTATTAATTCCGTTAAGTTAAATCTGGGTCGTAAGATCAGGACAAGTTGACAGCTGCGATCTAATATGGGGAATGCGGTTTGCGGGTTGCGGGTTGCAGAAACACATGTCGCAGATCCATTATTTAAACTCTTCCCGCAATCTGCAATCATGTATAACTAGAAAGCCACTTCAACAAGCTATAGCATAATATGATGGTGTGTGCATTTTTCTGAAACCATGAATTATGGCTGGCATTCTATCAGAGCAGTTTTGACTACTTTTTCCATAATTTCTCAATTTCTAAAGTTTCACAAACTTGCCATACTTTTTGAGAATGATGTCAGATTGCAACACTGACTAAATGATAGCACGGTAGCACCAAAACACCATCTTGTGTCTTTCCAGCCTCATGACACATTCCATGTCATCATAGATTCCATGTCATCACTTCCTTTAGCGTCAGTTCTCTCTTTGAGGCTCACACGTGTGAGATATTCCCTTTCCAAAATAGAGATTAATTCATGTATAACCATAATGGTCAATAATGGAAAAATATAAATCACAAGAAGGGTCGGCCAACCCTTCTTGTAGTCTGAAACTAGTATGAAAATAATATTGGGAAGAAGAAGGGCCGCCCACCCCTTCATTTATGAGGGAATTGTGGAAATATTTAGCCTACGAAGTATAGGCTGTTAATTCATTTATATCCTTAATGGTGAAGACTATAAAAATACTAAGCACAAGAAGGGTCGGTCGACCCTTCAATTAAAAGAGAAATGAAATATAATTAATCTACAAAGGTTGGGAAAATATTTCCCCACTACCGACTTCCGCAGTATGTGGCGGCGATTGGGACATTGATTTTCTCACCTTAAAATTTAGAACATTTACAAATTCACACTTTTCAAATCAGAAATTGCATTTGTTTATTTTAAATTCACACTTTTTGAATTGAAGTTCATAGTTTTATAACAACAAACTGCAATTTAAGGTTTATAAGTAGTAAAAAAATACACCATTCCAATAGAAAAACACCCTTTTCAAAGCCAATATTGCAACTTTCAGAAGGTCCTTTTCAATTGCATTTTTTGATTTTAAATTCAACTTCAGAATAATTTAAAGTCGCTGAACATTTTAGAACGAAGGAGAGCAATGATGCATGGAATTAAGTTGGTGAGCTTAAATTCATCAAGAAAGAAACATAAACGATTGATAATATTCTGTTTTTTTATTCTGCGGAGCTAGAAAGTCTCAAGATTTCCGACTGTCATGGGACTGACTATAAAATGTAGTGGAAATGGGTGAGGTGCGCATCTTTAAAACGAGTAAAACAAATTATGCACAGCTAGAAGAAGCTGACAGCATGATCTAGAGGCACAGAGATTCAAAGATAGCTTAGACATGGTGATATTGCATCTCTCTCGAATACCTGCATAGAAAACAAATAACTATTTATCACGCTACCGTAAAAAGAAACCATTTCCAAAAAATGCAAAAATAATCATTTTATTGCAGCCAATGCGTGAGCACACATATCATCATGAACAATAAAAACAGAGAAACTATTCCTAAATTGCCAAGTGCACCATAACAGTTGGTCTGGGCATCCCACTTGGATGGGTTAGCTCCTAACACAGTTGGTCTGGGCATCCCGCTTAGATGGGTTAGCTCCTAACACCGTAGTTAGTGGAATCAAAGGCATTCAACCAATGAAATATACTTTGCAAATGATAAGCAAACACTTAAGTTAGACATGTGTATAATAATGACTACAAAAATTATTTCTTACCAAGAAAAACCTTTTGTGGATATGTAGTCTTTCAAGGTTAGGAAGTTGCTCCAATAAATTGAGAAGAGGAAGAGGCTTCGAAATATGGATATCAAGATTCTTCAATGATTTCAAGCTACCTATTATCTCCCCAAATTTCTCTGCAGGAAAATGGTGCAATAGATCCATTATATGAGAACGTTTCTTCATCTACCATATACCTATATGAGAAATTTCAATTGCATTTTTTGATTTTAAATTCAACTTCAGAATAATTTAAAGTCGCTGAACGTTTTAGATTCTCCTTATCCTTAATCAGATCATCTCCTTTGAAGGAGTAATAAAAGACTAAACTTTTATTGGATCTTCGACTTGTAGACTTAGAAGCAATAGACTCATTCCAGACATGAAGGAATGTACTAAAACAACATTCGATGACTACTGCAAGTGTCTTTGAAAGAATGAAACCAAATCATTCATTGAATGCATCATACCTCCTGCACAAGGTGGTAGTATAAGGTAACCTTCAAAAAGTGTAGAAAATCCCATAGTCATCCAAGGATTTCAATTTCCATCCCATTAACTTGGCAAAATTACTCTTGGATGCAGGCGCCTGGAGAAACTTTAGAAAGCGTCCTACCTTGATGATTTTCCCACCTTCAGCTATAAAGGGAATATTCTTGCAAATAATGGTAAGCTCTCCAGGCCAGATGTAGTTATTTGTTGATGAATAGTGCAAAAAATGTGCTATGGTGATAACAAGTTTACTGTCTTTTATGTTTGATACTACATCATCGAGCTCTGATACTACATCATCACCAAGTTTAGTATCTGTTAAGTCTGATACTACTATCTTAAGTTGGTGAGATGAACTTTGGTGAGTTGAAATTCATCGAGGAAGAAACAAAAACGATTCAATAACATTCTATTTTTTCATTCTACGGAGCTGGAAAGTGTCGATATTTCCGACTATCATGGGACTGACTATAAAATGTAGTGGAAATGGGTGAGGTGAGCATCTTTAAAACGAGTGAAACAAATTATGCATAGTTAGAAGAAGCTGATAGCATGATCTGGAGGCACAAAGATTCAAAGATAGCCTAGACACGGTGGTATTGCATCTCTCTTGAATACCTACATAGAAAACAAATAACTGTTTATCACTCTGCCATAAAAAGAAACCATTTCCAACAAATGAAAAAATAATCGTTTTATTGCAGCCAATGTGTGAGCACACATATCATCATGCACAATAAAAATAGAGAAACTATTCCTAAATTGCCAAGTGCACCATAACAGTTTGTCTGGGCATCCCGCTTGGACAGGTTAGCTTCTAACACAATTGGTCTGGGCATCCCGCTTGGATGGGTTATCTCCTAATACCGTAGTTAGTGGAAGCAAAGGCATTCAACCAATGAAATATACTTTGCAAATGATAAGCAAACACTTAAACTAGACGTGTGTATAATAATGACTACAAAAATTCTTTCCTACCAAGAAAAACCTTTTGCAGATATGTAGTCTTTCAAGGTTAGGAAGTTGCTCCAATAAGTTGAGAAGAGGAAGAGGTTTCGGAATATGGATATCAATATTCTTCAATGATTTCAAGATACCTATTATCTCCCCAAATTTCTCTACAGGAAAATGGTGCATTAGATCCATTATATGAGAACGTTTCTTCATCTACCTATATGAGAATGTTTTTTAATCTCCCTATGTCCCCTCCTAGTTGTAGGAACATAATGACAAATCCATGCATACCCACGGAACATAAGGCAAACAAACTGAAAAATTCCATTTCAGTTTGCTGTGAGTGGCCACTGTGTTGATGGATTAGCCTATATATAGTGAGTGGCCACTGTGTTTGATGGATTGAATGGGATGGGAGTCTGGGACGGATGGGAAATGGTAATTATCACAGATGGGGGGATCATGGTGGTCAAAGATATCATCTGTAGCGACTACAGATTTTGCTGGAGTAATCATACATGTATCACTCCAATCGATTCCTTGAAAATCCAGCGGCTAACATGCCTGCTGCCATCGCATTAAATGGCAAACATGCCTGCTGCCAGTGCATTAATAATATTTGCCGTAAATGATGGATTGTATCACTCGTGTGAATAATCTCATCATACTTTCAGTCCACATAATGTTTATGTCTTGTCACCAACAAAGTCTCTGGTTGGGGTCAGTGGTAATTATCACAGTATGGCGGGATCATAAGCTGGGCGCATGAAACCATTTGGGTTTGATGGCCGATTAGAACATGAAACATAGGCACAAAATATTCAAAACACGGTCTTTTCCTTCAATACCTTTGTTTTTGGAAAATTTAGGTGTCAATATTTCCAATCCATAGGTCTCAACGATTGCAAGTAGCTAGATGATTCAACATGAATGAACAAGATAATAGGGTGTACCGGAAGCTAGAGAGGAAGTGATCCTGTGAGACCACAAATGATACTATAATTATTCACTTCCTCTTGCAGTTCGCCCAAGCATATTTAAAACATAGTGTTTAATAGAGAATAAAGCGTAGCATGGATTCAGTGGTACTCAGAGGAGAAAATATTCTATACGAGTCAATACTATAATTAAACTATATTTCTAATACTCAATTAGAAAAATCAAATATGCCACGTGTCACAATATGATCCTTCCACGTGTCACCTTGGGATACTAGATATCAACATTTAAACAACAAAATTTATAGACATTTTGCTTCAAAGGCTTGGTTGGCAAGTGGAAATGTTCTCAGAGAAAGAGCAACTGCTCTTTCTCCAACGTCTTCTATTGTTACAATTCCCTTCTAAATAAAGGGTCCGTCGACCCTTCTTATTCCTAATATTCTCTTCATAATAATTTGACACCGCAAGAAGGGTCGGTTGATCCTTCTTGTGTTCTCTATTATGGATATAGATGAATTGTTGGATAAAGGTTTTCTACAATTTACTATGAAAAGAATGGGTGGCCGATACTTCTTGTCAGAAAATAGAAGTTGGGAGAAACAATTTTTATATGTTAAAACATCCAAGGTGTTCTATTTTGAAAATTGCCTCATAATTGAAAGGTTGGCCGACACTTCATATTCCCAATATTATTTTTGTAATAGTTCGACACTGCAAGAAGGGTTGGTCGACCCTTCTTGTGTTCTCCATTATGGTTATATATGAATTGTTGGATAAATGTTTTCACAATTAACTACAAAAAGAAGGGGCGACCGATCCTTCTTTTCGGAAAATAGAAGACGAGAGAAACCATTTTTATATGTTATAACTTAGCTGATTGACTGGCTATTCAAACAATGATTGAATATTTTAGACATTGGACTTTTCACCTTTGTAGGTAACTTCATTTCTGAAGCAAGGGATTGTTTAGGTACCTAAAATTCATGACCATTAGAGGTATGTACAGGTTCTAATTGTGAGGTTGTAGATCCTACTGATTGTTTGTTCACTATATAAATTGAATAACTATTACATTGAACAATACATGCATCAACATTCAATAGAGTTCCCACACAATCACCCTTAGCAAACACCATAGATTGCTAGACCATTTTACACACTTTGTTAGATAAAGGGAACCTAACACGAACATGAATAAGTTTTCTTAATAATACTAGGTTACACGCAAAACCTGGAATGCATAAAACTCCATTGATCCTCTTCACTATACCACCAAGGAATTTGATCAAGACTCTGCAATGACAAACTATGTTGAGAGGAGAATCGCAAATCCATTATTCGAAATGTTCCCGCAATCCGCATTGCGGGTTGCGGAAACGCAGAACACAAACATTTACAATAATCTTCCTGGAATCCACAAATGTGGGTTGCGGGAATCAAATCCAAATATCCAATAATTCACCTGTATCAATACTGGTGAACACAAGAAGAATCGGATGACCATTCTTGTAGTCTAGAACTAGTATGAAGATAATATTGGGCAGAAGAAGGGTCGACCACCCTTTCATTTATGAGGGAATTGTCCAAATATTCAACCTATGAAGTATAGGTTGTCAATCCATCTATATCCTGAATAGTAAAGACTGCAAAAATACAAACGTCACAAGAAGGGTCAGTCGTTCCTTCATTTAAAAGAGAAATGAAAAAATATTAAATCTACAAATGTTGTCATGACAATTCCCCATAACCAACTTCCACAGTATATGGTAGGGATTAGGACATTGCCTAAGTTATAACATCTAAACAATATTTCTCGAGACTTCTGACTACTAGCAAGAAGGATCGGCCGCCCCTTCTTTTAGTAGATAATTGTGAACACCAATATCTGACAATTCACCTGTATCCAAAATAGTGAACACATGAAGGATTGTACCACCCTTCTTGCAGTCTAGAACTATTATGAAAATAATAGTGGGAAGAGAAGGGTCGGCTAACCCTTCATTCATTTATCTTGAGTCTCATTCAAAATGGGGTGTCGGTTAATGAAATTCAACTTCAAATGACCGTCATATTATGCAGACACTGATTCGTTTGATAATTGGTATATTTTTTACTACTTCAAATGACCATCATAATTATTATATCAGAACACCGCAAAAACCAATTTCAAAAGTGGCAATATAAAAAGAAAAAGTATGGTTTTGGATCCTGGATTTGGCAATTTTTGAAACGGATTTGGCAGTAAAATCCACACAGCAGGTAATTTTCAAAGATGAAAAATAATAAAAGGAAACCGAAACAAAATCAACATATTTATTAATTTCGTCGTCTTAATTCTGGGCCGTAAGATTAAGACAAGTCGATGGCTGAGATCTAATCTGGGGAATGCGGAAGATGAGTTGCAGGGGTTTAATTGTTTTGAAATATATACAATGTTCCTGCAATCCACAATTGTGGGTTGCGGGACTGCTAATTGAAATAAAAACAAACCAAAGTTTCCCACAATCTACAATCCGAATTGCGGGTTGCGGAAACGCATGTCGCAAATCCATTACTCAAACAGTTCCCGCAATCCACAATCATGTATAAATATAGATAGCCACTTCAACAAGCTATAGCATGATATGATGGTGCGTGCATTTTTCTGAAACCATGAATTATGGCGGGCATTCTCTCAAGCAGTTTTGACTACTTTTTCCATACTTTGTCAATTTCCAAAGTTTCACAAACTTGCCATACCTTTTTAGAATGATGTCACATTGCAACACTGACTTAATGATAACACCATAACACCATCATGTGTCTTTCGATGCCATGTCATCATACATGCCATGTCATCATTCATGTCATGTCATCATACATGTCATGTCATCATCATACATGCAATGTCATCATACATGCCATGTCATCATACATGTCATGTCACCATCACAAATTCCATATCATCATAGATGCCATGTCATCATAGATGCCATTTCATCACTTCCTATGGCGTCAGTTATCTCTTTGAGGCTCACATGTGTGATATTTTTTCCTTCCAAAATAGATATCAATTCATGTATAACCATAAGGGTCAGGACTGGATAAATATAAATGACAAGAAGGGTCGGCTAACCCTTCGGGGGGTCTAGAACTAATATTGAAATAATATTGCGCAGAAGAAGGGTCGGTCGCCCCTTCATTTATGAGGGAATTGTGCAAATATTCAACCTACGAAGTATAGGCTGCAAATTCATGTATATCTTGAATGTCAAAGACTGCAAAAATACTAAGCATAAGAAAAGTCGGTTGACCTTTCATTTAAAAGAGAAATGAAGAAAAAGTAATCTACGAAGTTTGGGACAACATTTTCCCACTACCGCGTTCCTCATTATGTGGCAGGGATCGGAACATTGCCTATGTTATAACATGTAAACAATATTTATCCTGACTTCCGACAAGAAGGATGGGCCACCCCTTGATTTAGTAGATAATTGAGAACACAAATATCTGACAATTCACCTGTATCCAGAATGGTGAACACAAGAAGGATCGAACCACCATCCTTGCAGTCTAGAACTATAATGAAAATAATAATGGGCAGAAGAAGGCTCGGTTGCCCCTTCATTCATTTAGCTCGAGCCTCATTCAAAAATGGGGTGTTGGTTAATGACATTCAACTTCAAATGACCATCATATTATATAGACATAAATATCAAAAGAAAAATTATGGTTTTGGAACCTGGATTTTGGCACTTTTGGAAACTGATTTAGTAGTTTCGGAGCGGGTTTGGTCACTTTCGGAACCAGATTTTGCACTTTTGGAACTGGTTTTTGGCTATTTAGGAACCGGTTTTGTCACTTTTGGAACCTTGATTTGGTACTTTCGGAATCGGTTTTGGCAATTTTGGAATCGGTTTCGGAACCGGTTTTGGCACTTTTGGAACCTAAATTTGGCAGTTTTGGAATAGGATTTTGCTTGATTTTGGAGTTTAGAAAGGTGGTTTTAGCCCCGTCTTCAAAGTGACTTGGACTGGAATAAGTCCAATTTTAATGAAATAAGCATTACTAGGTAATAATTATACTTAGAAAAACATATCATAAGTAAGTCTGTCACACCTTCTACAGAAAAGCTTGTTGTGACTCTTTTACCTAAGTGCTATAGTCTTTCAGACTATATGCACCCTTACGTCTTAAGTGTCGTAACACTAATGTACTAGGACAAGTGTGTGTGACGTAGAGGTTATTTATGCCGACATGATGACACAACTACCTATCTGCACCAAGGGTGTAACACTCTAAGGCATGCCTAAGAAGTATGCATATAACACTTAGTCTATGGTCTAGTACATATGCAAGCATTAAAACCATGACACTCTAGACTTGGTTTCTTTTCCAACTCACTCAGCCTATACCACATATGCAAGTATTAAATATTGAGCATGGGCATGCCATCTAGAACTATTATCGTCATTAAATGCTTTAATGGACTTATCCACAACTCTCCTCTTTGGAGTATATAGGTATTGATTACATATACATATAAATAATTTACACATTAGTTTATATTAATGATCTACATTAAGATTATACTCACATATAAAAAGGTCACATAGTGCAAATGCTATTTAATAAAACAATTAACAACTATATGTTAGACTAACCATGGCTATTAATACATATATATATATATATTAATACTTTTCATAACATATAACGAAAACATACTTTAATATTACAAACATGATATTTCAATACTTGCACTAACATGCAAATCGACCTACTCATGTAACAATATACATAATAAGGTCTGGGTTCATAACCTAACCCTATGCATACAAGGGGTTATCAATACATAAGGTTCTATGTATTTTTATACAATGTAGTAAAGCACTCCTTACTAAAGCTTAATGCGCCACCCCACTATGCACATAGTATGGAATATTAAACATTTAAAAGCATTATCCTTAAGGATAAATGCTCACACTTAACATATACCAATGTTAATTAAAATATAAATGGTCGCTAATGAGATCCGACCCTACCACCTCGACGTGGCTCACAACCCATAACGTCAACACTTAACGTTTAGGCTTATGACTGGTCAACACATAACCGTGTGATATTAATCATGCTGCCACGATGGTAATACGCGGAGCCTACAAAAGAACATAGCTCAACTTCACGTTAAACCTGGACATAGACATATGACTCATTTGTTTGTGAGCTAACTAACTCCAACGTGTGGCCTACGTGGTTTGTGGCTTACGCCACTCAGGATTCACTAATCCAATTCAACATTTTAACCCCACTTTGGGATGCCTTGTTGGCAGGTGATGAAACTCGTGCTCACGTGGATGGAGGGTTGTCCACACACCGCGTTTAAAGTTAGGTCGACGTGGTTTACATGCTGGCTTGTCCCAATTACGGAACTCTGTCAGTGGATATTTATGCTGAGGCGTACCATACACCCAACTCTGCAAATGCATCAAACCTTCCTTCATTCCGCATCGTTGATGGATATCCCTACAAAGTCATACATGGTGCTCTGAGACATTTTTCATGGATTTGAATGCCTCAATGGTTTCTTTATGGCCAAATGCATGGTATTTTTTCCTCATATCTCATTCCCAAGGCCTTGAGACACATACATATTTATCCAACCCACCTAATTGCACCAACATCCCTAATCATAAGCCATTAGCACACTCAAGAATTCATGGTTGGTTGGTTGAGGAAACCTTCTTATTCTTTGATGGATAGAATACTTCCTCAAGGCCCAAGATTTTGGTATCCTCCACTAAGCATACCCAAGGCCCCAATTCATAAATATAGAGAATTGTGAATACCATTGACAAACTCATGTGTGTTGTGCTTTGAAACATTTTTCATGGATCTAGGTGCCTCAATGCTTTCTTTAAGGATAAATTCAAAGTATTATTCCCTAGAGCATCATTTTAAAGGCCTCGAGACATGTACATACTACTTAAAAATATTGAATGACACTAATATCCTCAATCGTAGAGTAATGATACCCTCAAGATTTCATGTGTGGTTGGTGGATGAAATATTCTTATCCTTGGATGGCTAGAAGATTCATTTAGGTCCATAGGATCAACTCTCCTCCCTTGACTATGTCCAAGGACATAAGACCATAAGACATAGATACATATTTCCACATATATCTCTATGAGATAATGCATGGCTCCTTCAGGAATTTCTCATGGCTTTGGATACCTCAATGGTTTATTTAGGGATAAATGCATGCTATTCTTCCCTGGAAAACCATTTCTAAGGCCCTAAGATATGTAGATACTAAGGTCAAAACCATATAGTGGCACTTCCATCCTCAATCACAGGAGAATCATACCTCAAGAGGACATGTGTAGTTTGTGGAGGTAACCTTCTTAGCCCTAGATGGATATAAAATTCCTTTAAGGCCCGAGTCTTAGGCCTCCTCCCTTGACCATGTCCAATGCCCTAAGTCCTCAAGACTTGGATATATAGCACAATGGATACCCCTGTAAAGTCGTTTTTGGTTCTTTTCAACATTGTTCATGGCCTTGGATGTCTAAATGGTTTTTTTATGCCCAACAGAATAATATTCTTCCGTAAAAAATCATTCCAAAAGCCGTGATCAAGCACATACATATTTCTCAAAAGCACTTCATGGTATCCAAATCCTTAATCATAGGCTAATGATACCATTAAGAGGTCATGTGTGGTTAGTGGAGGAAATAATCATAGCTCTTTCTGGATAGAATATTCCTTTAGGGCCCAAGGTTCGGGTCTCTCTCTCTCTCTAACTATCTCTCTAAACTGGCTATGGGTTATAGGTTTTAGGGTTGGGTGTTTGATGATAGAGTTTAGGGTTGATGATAATTAGCGATTATAAGGGTTAGAGGTTAATTTCTATTTGACTAGACACTTTAGAGGTTCGAATTATGTGGTTAGGATTATAGGGGTTAAGGGATATATATCATTATGTGTTGGTATTTAGGAGTTTTAGGGGCTATACTAGTTTAGGATTATAGTGGGACAAGAGTTATGGTGGTTAGTTTTACTAAGGACTAGGGATTGCATTGTCTAGGGACTAATGGTCAAGGGTTTGGGGATTGAGATATAGGGGTGATGGGTTTATGGTTACAAGGATGAAGATTTATATGTACATGAGGATAATGCGAGTTAGTGATTTTGTGTAATAGTATATCTCCTAAACCTTGGGGTGAAGGAGAGAAGAGAGGGGTGAGGGAGGGAGGAGGGATTGGGTAGATTGGAAGATATTGGGGGGGACTGGGTGGATATGAAGAGAGGGGGGGTGAGGTTATATAGAGGGAGAGGGGTTTTAGGGATATTTTTTTCAAACAATCTACCTAAGAGGACTTAAAGGCAAGATCTCCCTAGTCCAAGTGGATGTAGAACAAATAAAAACAGAATAAAACCAGCTTCCCTAGATGAATAAAAATGCAAATAGATAAATGGGTCTCTTACCTACGATTTGAAAGTCCTCTTGCTCTTTGCTTGATCCAATGCTCCAACACCTTCATATCTACAGTTGTAAAGTCCTGTTGAACAAGTGGAAACAACCAAACAGTAAAAACATATATCACATATGATTGATTTAAGCTAACAGTTAAGGAAGTAAACTCTACACATCAGCAACACGATGATATATATGGGAAGAGCTTGTATTAACTGTATAAAAGGAGAGTACAAAAGAAGAGAAATTTACAACCTATGCCTTAACGTCGCAACATTCCTTCCAACAAGCCAAACCAAGCCAAGCCTCCAAAGATGAAGTAAGTCTCTCAAGGATGAGTGAGAGTCACCTCAGATAATTTCACCAGCATGAGAGTACTATAGACTTTCCTCCCTTTGGAATGGAGAGGAGCTTCATATTTATAAGAACAAGATGATAGATTAGGTTGAAGATTATGGGGAGAAGGTTAAGGGATCATCCCTTGAGGTTAGGGAACCGAAGGCCATCTCACCTAGAAGTTAGGGATGAACATCCACCTCATCATGCTTTGAGAAGACACTTGAAAGCTTTATTTATCCATTTTAACCAACACTGGCATATGTTGCATGAGAGAAATTTGTGTCAGGAAGGGGAAAGTGCAAGCTAAATGAAGGAAACCTAAGCCACCGACATAGGCTTCCAGATGACAATCTGTGCCTAACCTAGTTAGGCGCTTCTTGCTAGAAGACAAGTAGCGCCGACCTAACTAGAAAATGCAGACAAAGGATCAACAACTTGATCTAGATGACTTTTACGAACCTAGGAGAGGAGGGTTCCATGGTGGGCCCTTCAATGCTAAATTTTAATGAGTCCATAGAAGGTAAACTTGGCGTCATTTCATGTTTAGAGAGACTGAAAAGAACTAATGAAAACTCCAAAGCTCCTTTTTCATAAAGTTAGTCTCTTCGCCCGAAAAAGGGTAAAACAACACGAAATATAACTCTTCTAGTCATGATTGGCCAAAGTGTTCCTTTTTCGTAAATAGTGCCTCCTAGTCCAAAAAAGGGGTAAACTATCACAAGAAATATGATCATTCAAATACTTTTACAAGCGTGAACGTATCAAGTTTGCTTGAAGATATTTTTGTATTTCGAGAGCCTGAAAAGAGCTTAAATAAAGACTCCAAGGGTTCCTCTTTCATGGAAGTTTAAAGATCCCTAAAAAGTGATAAACTATAACTCGGTAACTTATTCTCATCATTTTACGAGCATGAGAAGGAACAAAGAGTCAACTCAATGTCGTCATTAATTGGTTTTAACGAACGGGATAACGACACAAAAATGCTCAAAGAGTTGTTCACACCCGACAGCGAGTGTGAAAAGGCTACAAACACGAGCAATCATTTATGTCATCTTATTGTACCTGCAAATATCCGAAAATAGGTCAAAACAGTTGATTAGATGTTTAGACGTACAAAACACTTCCAACTATAGGAAAAATAGCCCAATAAATAATAATTAAAAAGGGAATATTCCATTTTCTTTATAAATAGGGACAAATAGTGAAAAATAATTATTATTGCTTTTTACCAAGTTGGAGAGTAAAAGTGAGCTTTGGAGAGTGATTTTCAACCATTGATTGCAGGAGCCGTGATCAGCCATTTCCCGTGCCGTCTATGTCAGGTAAACCTAAACTCTTCCCCCTTTCTTTTGAGCATGTTTACATTTTTCATTTCTTTCCATTTTGTTGATTTTTTATATTGTTTATGGGGGATATTGTGCTCATGTATCAGTGCAACTTCCCTTTTTGGGAACTACGCTGAGGGCACGCCGATGCAAATCCTGAAAATATGTCTTGCACCGGCGGCGCCCTGTTAGAAAACATGGGATGCGTCGGTGCAAATCCGCATAGCAAGCTCAAAACTCAACCAAATATAAATTCTTTTAATGGTTTGGAAAGGTTCTAATGATGTTCTTGTGGAATCTTGGGTAGGGTTCAAGTCAACACAATGGTCAAAAGCACGAACGCGAGCGTGAGGTCGATGATGCCCAAGCAATAAATGATCTTCAACGCATGGCTGCATTGAGAAATTATGGATTGCTGAAGTACTTTCACATTCCTGGCATGAGAGCCCAAGTTTCATTACTGGAGCACTTGATCCAATGTTGGGATCCGGTGCAGCAACATTTTCATATAGGTGTTCACAGTTTTACCATAGATATAGAGGATATATATTTCTTGATGGGGTTGTCTCAATGGGGGAATCCCGTATCATTTTTCAGGATCACGAGGAGGTGATAGTACTATAGAAGGTTTTATAAACCAATGGTGCACTACTAGAACCCATATGGTAGGTGGGAAGATTCCCATCAAAGAGGTTAGAGATCAACCTCTCCACACAGTTCTGTTTACCATTGTGAGGGTGGCCGACAATAGATCCACTCATTTGGAGAGAATTTCCCTGATGATGTATGTTGAGGAGTGCATTGATCCAACGGTATTCAATTGGTGTGAGGGAATCCTTGAAATTTTGCAAGAAACAACTCACCAAGTGTTGTCGTGGGGCGCTAAAACAATTTGGCTATGGCTCGGTTGTAGTTTTGTTCTTCCTAGAGCGGGTGTCGTATCTGTGCTTGCAGGTTGATATAGAAGATTTGGATCCCATATATCCTCACATGACCTGTTGGGAAGAGGTGATGGCCCGGCATGGCGGCAGAGGTCCCATTATTACTTTTGGTGCACCCTTATTCTGATGGTTGAGGGTTCAATCCCTCATGGTTGAGGATTATCCATATGATGGGACCGACTTCAGGGGAGATCCAGACCTAGTGCTTCCCGAGGGAACACAGTGGGGTGACATCGGTAAGAACGAAAACTCTACTGTGTTTTTTCATTTTATATTTTTTAGATGTTTTTGAGAGTAGTATTGATAGTTGATATATGTTTGATGTAGATGTGGGTCTGTCATGACCATCTAGTGTCTCTCCGATTGCATGGAGAGGAGCAATGCCAGTGCTAGGCACCACAGTGGGAAATGCCATTGAGAAGATGGACGAGTTGGAGGAGAACCTCTAGCACTTGACTCTAGAAATTCCAGAGCCTAGGGTTCATGATCTATCTCACTGGTACCAGCGTCAGACGGTTGGCGTATTTGAGTGCTTTGGCTCGCTACTTAGGAAAGTAGAGAGGGCGATCATCGGTTACCACAAGCATCATGGGGACTAGGATCACATATATATGCATATGTAATGAAAGCTACAGGCTTCAGATTTTGTATCGGGAGATATTCACTGAAAGCTTATATACTTTAGATTTTTGTATTAGTACTACATTTTGATATGATATACAAAAAATCTATTGGTGGATTTATACACTTGTGTTCTTATGGATGATTATGGGATCATGCGTATGTGTTGGTTTATGCATTATGTACATGTCGTGCCTCTTTTATGTTTATCAATATTTCATGTATGCACAATATACTAGTCCAATATGAAATTGGCCATTTAGTCAGCAACAATGTTCATGTCTCTTAAAATGTGCAAGTACTGAACAGATTGGAAGGACATGTCCAAGAGACATACTCGTTTGAAAAGATAGAGTAGCATGGGATCATGGATGGCGTAGACTTGGTTGATATGGGAGACTGCTAACTGTGAGTCAAGGTGGACAACAATGTTGTCCATACCAGGGAGAGAGCATTGGTTAAGACTCCAATCACCGTGTGATACTCAACTAATGAGCTCACTGGTAGGGGAATATAGTACCCATGCTTTCGAAGCGAGGTTGTGGGTATTCCGGCTGGCCTCGTCTGCGAATCCAAAGCATGTTTCCATCTGCACATGTAGGCAGGACATGACATAAGCATAAATCCAAGATCCTAACACACTAAAGAAAAGTGTCACACAACACAAAGCACACACCATGTATAGTATATACAAGATACTAGTGCGTGGAAAACTCATGCATAGTACCTCTTCAGGTAGAGCCCATTGCGAGGCTCCCCCAGAGATATTCAATCATAACCTTCAAGCTTGTAATCTCCCTCCTCCAAAACATGTTTTACAACATATGGCCAATGCCACATGGACTCAAACTTGCGTGCCCCCATCTTATCATGTTTTTGGTCATACATGAGGACCAAATTCCCCTTGCTAAATACACAAGGTTTGACTGACTTATTGTATTAGGATTTAATGCATTTCTTATGCGTTTCGTTGGCAAGAGTAGCATCATAGTGGGTTTCATCGAGTTTTTCGAAGTGAAGGAAACGTTCTTCCTCGACAGTAGTTTCTGGGAGAAGTTCAACTGCAAGTTACAGTGATGGAATCTCGCAATCTATCGGTAGAAATACCTCCAATCCGTAAACTAGTTAGAAAGTTGTGAACCCAGTGGAAATCTTAACAAAGGTCCTGTATGGCCATAGGGAAGAAAAGAGCATGTTGTGCTAGTTTGATTTGTGTGTACCCATCATGCGCTGAATCATGGTTTTCAAGACCTTATTGATGGCCTCTAATTTTCCATTGGACCGTGGGTAATATGGGGTTGAGTTCTCATGGCGAAAACCTAGTCTATTTCTCAATTCATCTACCATCTGGTTTTGAAAATGAGATCCATGATCGGTAAAGATGGCTTGTGGGACTCCAGATCGCGTAATGACATGGTTGAACATGAAGAGTGTGATGGTTTTGTTGTCTTCATTGTACATAGGCATAGCCTCGGCCCATTTAGTAAAATAGTCAACAGCTACAATGACATAACCATGCCCCTCAACCGAGGTAGGATTACAGTGCATGAAATCAATGCCCCATTTAGCAAAGGGGTCGACGGCAATAAATAGATGTAAAGGGGCTAGATGTGAGCGCTTTTTGAATTGAAAAAACTAGCATGGGGGACACTTCTTAATGGCCTCAACATAATATTTGAATATTGAGGGCCAGTAGTATCTGGCATGCAGATTTTCTCGGTTGTAGCCATCCAAGAAAGATGACCGCCACAAGCCCTTGAGTGACAATCATTTAGTACGTGTTCATCCTCTTCGTGTGTTAAACAGCGTCGACGGATGGAGTCAACTCCACAACGATATAGCGTATCACTGATGATCAAGTAGTACTTGGAGTGGTGGCATTTACGACGATGGTCATAGAGAGATAGTTGAGGGTTGAACAATTGGCTTTGAAGATATAATGTGATATCTCCATACCATGGGTCATATGTGTTGATGAGAAACAAAAAATCATTTGGAAGAGAGTCATTGGTCTCAGTTCCTGAATCAACATGGGGAAGATCGAAAATGAGCTCCATGAAAACTAAATATTTCTTTGACTTTTCCTTCTCGAAGAGGAGACCAAATTCCTGAGGTATCATGATCTAGCATGAATAATTTCCCCCGAGCACTTGACGTGTAAGAACGTGGTACATGGGGTTCGAATCGGAAATAATAGTAGTGGTGCAGAGTATTATGTAGTGACAAAACTTTTGGATGGAAATGACACCTGCGAGAGCGAGTTTCTCGACATGTGAGTAATGGGTTTCTGTGTCAATACGACCCTTATTGAGGTAGTAGATCACATGTTCCTGGGCATTATCATATTCCTGGACAAAGACCATAGAGATCGTGGTGGCAAAAGCAACAAGATAAAGGATGTAATCCTTATACTAATTGGGAGGTTGGAGTACAGGGGCATGAGTGATAGCCGACTTCAAATGGTCGAAGGATTGTTGGGCTTGGTCGTTCTAGATGAAAGGGATTTCCTTCTTCAACAATCACATATAACCCTATGTCTTTCGAGCGAAATTACATACAAAACGTCGTAGTTAGGTTTCCTTCCCTTGAAAACTTTGTAGTTCTGTTATATCAGTAGGTGGTGGAAGTGCAAAAATTGCTTCCACCTTCAAGGGATCAATGCAGATCCCATCTTTTGAGACGGTGAAACCTAGATGGATGTTATACCACTTGCATCTAAGGAATACTGTCGTCAGATGGTCAATGTGGAACTCACGATGCTGTGAATGAGCAGGAAGAGCGTCAAGGTAGGGATCCACAAAGTCCTTCACATCATGAAAAGCATACGACATGGCCCCCTGGAATGTAGCACCAGCATTTTTGAGGCAAAAAGGGAGTTTACGATAAGCAATCGTACCCCAGGAGCAAATAAAAGTGGTCTTATGTTGGTCATTCGGATGGATCTAAATTTTATTATAACCGAAAAAACCATCCATAAACGAGAATATGACGCTCCCGACACAATTGTCAGTGATCTGATCGACGAAGGGAATAGGGTAGTTGTCCTTAGGACAAGCCTTATTCAGGTCCCTATAACCAAAACAGAACCTAATAGTACCCTACTTCTTAGCCACAGGGATGACATTGGAGACCCATTATGTTAAAGGAATAGGATAGATAAAGCCGACCTTAAAGAGATTTTCAATCTCGTGTTTAATTGTCGCAATTTTTCAAGGATACACTGGTCATAGGTTTTGGTGGATAGGTTTAGCATCAGGATAGGTTTGGATCTCATGCACAACAATAGTAGGATCGACCCCAGGAATTTCCTCATAGGTCCATGCAAAAATGTTGTGGAATTTTTTGAATAAGGCCGTGAATGTGGCGAGCTCATTAACAGAGCAATTCTGGCCAATGTGGATATGTTCCACAATGTCGTGTGTAACTGGGATGTCAATCAGGATGGTGGGCATGATGTTGTCCATGTTTCCTTCCATAACCATATCACAAGTGAGGATCGGTGACTGCGGGAAAGGATAGAAATATGGTGTAAAAATGGTAGAGTTTGTGTTCTCCATAGAATCAAACGAGGGTAGGAAAGACGATCGATGGTGGAGGTCTTTCCATGGATGTTCATCCATGCTCATAATATCCATAATGGACTCATCAGAATGGAAATTCCGGAGCAGAGGATCTGGTGAGGATGACGTCCAATGTACATAACAATATGTAGAGGCCATAGTCAATTGGTCCTCAGGGAATGATTGGATAACCTCATAAGTAGCTTCAGTTGGTGAGAGAGGCATATTATATCCAATCAAGTGCATGGTGGCCTCGTCGGGTACGAGATCATGTTCACCATGGAAACATGGTTAGGGGGATCCAGGGTTGGAAAGATGCCCATAAGAGATGAATATTTATTGAGGCCAACCCCCACGCTCTCATATAGCTGCGAATATTGTCTCAACAGAGGGACATTGTCTTCTGGATGAGTAGCGGTGTCCAGAAGTCCAATGGGTCGATGGTGACAACTTGGACTTGATGGGGGAATTGTATAATATAGAAGATGGATGACATGACTACAGTCATGGTGTAAAACTAGTTATGACCAAGAAAAATTGTATAATCCAAAGGGGCAGTGACTAATTCCATGTTAATGGTCATAGTATTTCCCTCCAGCTCTACTGCTAAAGATTGTAAGAGTCTGCGAGGTTGAAATCCACGATCGTCGAATGCTTTCAGGGTAGTAGGGGAACGTTTTAACTTAGGAGAGCCAATGGCTTACCAACAGGATAAGAACATGACCGAGGTGGAAGCACCTTCGTCTAACACAGTATGATGGATTGTCTTCCCAACAACCTTTGTGTCAACTTGGAAAGCAAGTTGGTGGGAAAGCCTCGGTTTAAAATACTCAAGTTTAAACATGATCGTATTTGAGGCATCCGGGTCTACCATGCCAATGGAAACAAGAAGAGTCTTACGTTGATTGGGAAAGTTCTGCAAGACTTCCAGCATCGACATGGCCCAAGGAGCTTGTGTGAAGTCCTCTGCAATGTTATATTTATGAGCTGCCGGAGCATTAGTATTGAAAAATGCTTTTCTAATCGTGCGCTTAGGTGGACGCAATACTGAATCTAATGAAGGTTTATCAATAGTGAGAGAACCTTGTAGTGCAAAAATATTCGAGGTAGAGGCAGAATATTTTTCAGTATTACTTCTGGTGGGTACCTTAAGAGGGACTGAGTCGTATGATCATGATCGTGTATTCAGGTTAACCATTTCACTATGCCTCATGAGAACATGTGCGGTGGAGGATATGTTTCTCCTTGAGAAGGAGAGGATCGGGTGATCATTTGTTGGTTTTGGTTGGGGAAGGGATCATTGAAAACTACGGGTGTGGAGTTTCCCTTAAGAAAATTCCGCAGTTCATCTATGTGTGTGCACTCTTTGGAGAAATGGTCACCACCACACGGTAAATAAGGATACTTGACCTTTCATTTTTGTTTCATGTCTTCGAGAGGGTTCTTATGTTCCCACTAATTGGAAGAATTATTGGTTTTACCTTTGGTTTTATTCTTACCAATGGATTTCTAAGGCGAAGCCGACTGAACACAATTCACCTCCTTAGTGGGAGCAGGAGTGGGTGACTTGGTGGTGCTATTGCTATCCTGTGGTGAGGGTGGGTAAGAACCATGGTGGTTTGATGATCCACCGGTTTAAGTAGAAGGATGGGAGTGGACAGAACCAACAATGCCATTGGCATGAGGTCCCTGGGGCGGTTTTGTAGGGTCATAGGTAGGACCGAGAGCATCAGGAACAATATTATAGAAAGTGCCAGATTGGGCATAGACAAGTTCTAAGTAATGGGAATGAGCGATAGCCTGTTCCTCTTTGATGGCCCCACCGATGGCTACATCTCTAGATATGGTGGGTAAAAGAGACTTCATAAACCAGTCAAATAATAATTGATATGGAATGGGATCCTTAATGAGAAGTTGTCTCCTCCACCACTCATGGATATGATCAGATATATCATTTGTGGTGGTATGGCAGAGAGAATTCAGTAAGTCCATACGAGTTTCATAGCGGATGGGTAACTCGAAATGAGTCAGGAATGACATAGCTAAAGAACAAAAAAATAAGGAAATGAGTGGAATGGTAGTTCAATATACCACTTGGAAGCTATATCGGTGAGGGTCCCTTGAAATACCCGCAGACAAATTGAATTATCTATCAAGGAATTGGATGAGAACCTTAAATGGTATGTCATCACATGGTTCTTCGGGTATTCACCGGGCTTGCCATAAAACTTGGGAATATCAAAAGGTAACTCAACCATAATGGGTGGCGAGTTATAACTGTGCAGGATGGGATCATTGGTCAAACGAGACAAGTCTAGAAGGTCTAAAGTAGCCAGAAATGGCATCTGTTAATTTGGCTGCGGATAATGGTAGTATTGATATGGAATTTGTGGAATAGTAGGACCTTGAATTGATTAATTGTAAGGAGCTCCTATAGGGAATTGGCCATAAGGGAGTGTGCCACCTGGGTTGGGTGGTGGACCTGATGGTGGTCCGCTGCTCGAAGGGGGGAATCCTCCACCACTGGAGTAAGGTGGTCCCCCACCAAAAGGGGGAAGTCCACCGCCGTCGCCAGAATAAGGTGGCCCTCCGCTTCCATCGCTGGAATAGGGTGGCCCTCCACCTCCGCTGCCAGAATAGGGTGGCCCTCCACCTCCGCCGCCAGAATAGGGTGGCCCTTCACCTCCGCCGCCGGAATAGGGTGGCCCTCCACCTCCATCGTTGGAATAGGGTGTCCCTCCACCTCTACCACCGGAATAGGGTGGGCCTCCACCAGAAGGTGTGGGTCCGTTGCCACCTAAATGAGGTGGGCATGCACCTTGTCCACCGGAGTAGGGTGGGCTGCCGCCACCAGAGTGATGTGGGCCTCCGCCAGAACGTGAAGGTCTGCCCCCTCCGAAATGAGGTGGGGGCCCGCCGCCTTTGGAAGGAGGTGTAGGTGGACCAAACGGTGGTGGGGGTGGTGGGACTTGAGGGAAAGTTGGTGGGGGTCCAATTGGAATATCATGGTGATGTCCCCATGGAGCATTTGAGTTTCCTGGATAAGCTATACCAGGAATTATGTTCTTGGGATAGTATTTTCTCGACGTAGGGTTGAAATTTACTGGATGCATATGACTCCATAGTGATTGTGTTAGGTTGGATGGTCCCCCACCATGAGGTAATCCCATGGTAGGTGCCGCGACTGGTAAGCAACTGCCAATGGAATGGCTAGTTGGGAGCCCTCCACTCATATTATGGTTAGCAAACAGGGGTTTCCCCCCAGTAACAATGTTTTGACCACTTGTTGATAGTTGACTCACAATAGGTTGATGGTTACTTACTAGTGGAGGAACATTACTTATAATGAAATGAGGAGGTAAAGAGGATCCTCCCCTCGAGTTTTGGGTTGGGGGAGGATGGGGGTAGCGTTCCAGTAGTAGTAGGAGGGGTGTCGGACAATTGTCCTTCAATGTTTTGAGTCAACTGAGGTATAGAACTGGTCTCCTAATTAGGAGGTGTACTTGTAGGAAATGAGGGTTGACCAGGTTCATAAGTGGTCATATTGGGTGTGGGTGTTTCTGTTGAATCATAAGATAAAGAACGAAATGGGGTATGTCTGAATATGGGTATGTTCGAGTCTTGATTCCTTTGTGAGAGGCTTTGTCTTCTAAGTTCCTCGTCAGATGTATGTAGCCAGTTAAGGAGGTCACGAAAGGGTGCCAGTACCTCATCATTGGAAACCCAATTAGGAGGTGTGATGGAAAAATGAGCCCATTGTTTCCCTAGAGTGGTTTCCCAAAAAGATGCAGACGGACCAAAAGTCGTGGATACAGGTTCATCCTGGGGTTGATTGAACCATTCCAGAGCTCCAAGTTCTCCTTCCATGGAATGGTGGAAGGATGTTTCTCCTGAAGAAGACGGTTGCATGGACCTAGAACTTGGAGGGTAAGTGATTGGTGGACTCAAAGGAAGTAAAAATTTCACTCCTGACTCCATGGTGGAGTTTTCTTCTTCAAGTGAGACGACTGTAACAGGTTGATACATGTTTTCCCTCGAAATTACCTCCGGGTTAAGGGGATATTCGGGTGGCAATTTTAAAATTCTGCGAGACCTTCTCAAAGGTTGTTCAACCAGAATGACCAAACCAAAAATTCTCCTAAGTGTCTTTTATACAAAAGAAAAAGCAATCCAGAAAAATCTACACAAGCTAAGGCCGCAAACAAATTTACGTGATAGGTGTGGATTCAAAAGTCTGGAACCTCACAGGATTTTCAAGGCTTCACAACTCGTGATATACTCCCGGGTCCAACAGTTATACTCGGCCCAGTTTTCCAGAGCACTAACCAAGGAGGATTAGGACCGTACCCTTGACCATATAACCCAACTACTTGATAGTACGTGCATAGTAGCTCCCCAAGTGCTTTTCTCGGTGTATTTATTTGCCAAGACGGCCAAATGGTTTGCTCGGTTGGTTTCAAGAATCCTAGGAGAGTCTCCTGATATACTCAAGGTACATGGGAGCACAAACACGTAGTGGTGTTGTCTAATGCAGAACCGTACGACAAGAGCCTTTTGATATACTACCGAGTACGTGAAGTGCCTTTCGATATACCCTAAGGTACGTGAAAGATCCTTCGATATACCGGTTGGTACATGGAAGAACTACAGTGCCCCTGGGATGTAGTGCAAGAAAATAACGAAAGCTGCCACATTTTATGACGCTGGAACATGTCACTAACTTAACACACAAGTTAGTAGTAAATTTTAACCTATCTCTATCGATAAATTTTATCTGCACGGTTAGGTCAATTCATGAGGTGAAGATAGAAATTTAAACATAATGAAATCGTAACTGCATGAAAGTGCACCTTTTCTTTCGATGAAACCTATCTAAAGGAAGGAGAAGTTTCTTTTTCCAATGACCTCAACAAGACAAAAATCCCAAAAGTTCAAAATCTACCAAAGATTATTAAAACACTCTTTTCATTTTTTCGAACAAAACACAAAAATAATAACACACCAAATCAAAACTTTTTCTTTTTGTCTTTTCCAACTAGAATAAACTAATTACTCATGAAAAGGAGAACTTCTATCTAGCATGCACTAACTCTTAATTTTCGCGATAATAACCTAAAATCATAAAAAGACCAAAAGTGCATAGAGTGCTTCAAACTTGGAACCACTTTGCAAAACCTTGAACTCACTTGATTCTTTCAAAAAGATGAACAAATTATAGTTAAGAAAAAAAATACAATCAACCGATTTCCTTTTCAAACTCCTCAAATATTGGTAAATAATGAATTCCAATGCATGACACAATCCTACAACAATTTCCAAATGACTTTAAAAGCAGAAGAAATGAGACACTTTCGATTTTTTCCAATGTATACATCAAAACAAGATCTGATAACAAGTATGCTTTTCAGATGTTATAGCAGAAAATAAAAGACTAATCGCAACACCCTAGTAACTTAGACATTCTCAAAGAAAAATGACAAGCACTCAAATGAACCCAAAGACACTCAAGTCACTCAAAATCAATCAGATGCAAGCAAACCTAAATGGATAAGTGCAAGAAGGGTTTGGAGATCAAATCTAGCATCCTGAATAGAATTGGTAAGGTGATGAGGGAATGGAAGATCGAGTGGATAACCAAGGAGGATTGAAATTACCCGCCACCACTGAATTTCTCACTTGACCAAATGGAACCCAAAAATCAACACAAACAAACCAAACACAATCAATGCTGAATAAAAAAGTCTCTAACTGGAAGGTACAACATAGAGAAGCCTATGGGTCAGGTCAACATCAAAATTTGGAGAGGAAAGTGCCAAGCACCAGGCTTGAATGGTTGGTGCACTCTGCATTTATGCTCAAAGCACCAGGTGCAGGCAATGTACAAGGCTTTAGCGCCGGCGATGCAGGCTGTATGAAAGGAAAAAATACCCGTGGCATAGTATGCTCAAACACAGTAGGCACCCAATAGGATACAGTGCATAGGATGTACTGCCCATGTGCGTAGAGCAAATAACCAATTGGAGAAAACAAATATCTCCAAACAATGAAGTGACAAATGGCCTGATACTGATCCAAATAGGACCAGGGAAAGTCAAAAGACTCTTCAACAAGAAAATATAATGATGGGAATATTCAGGAGGCAAGGAAATGGCTCACTAAGAAATCAATGAACAACGCATTCAAACTGAAATCAAAATTAAAGAATCCCCAGTATGGTCTCCATATTTTTTTTCAAACAATCTACCTAAGTGGACTTAAAGGCCAAATCTCTGTAGTCCAAGTGTATCTAGAACAAATAAACACAAAATAAAACCATCTTCCCTAGATCAATAGAAACACAAATAGATAAATCGGTCTCTTACCTGAGATTCGCAAGTCCTCTTTCTCTTTTCTTGATCCAATGCTCTAGCACCTTCAGATATGCATCTGTAAAGTCTTGTTGAACAAGTGGAAACAACCAAATAGTAAAAGCATATATTTCACATATGATTGATCTAAGCTAACAGTTAAGGAAGTAAACTCTACACATTAGCAACACGATGATTTATATGGGAAGAGATTGTATTAATTGTATAAAAGGAGAGTACAGAAGAAGAGAATGTTACAACCTATGCCTTAACATCGCAACTTCCTTCCAACAAGCCAAACCAAGCCAAGCCTCCAAAGATGAAGTAAGTCTCTCAAGGATGAGTGAGAGTCACCTCAGATAATTTCACCAGCATGAGAGTACTATAGACTTTCCTCCCTTTGGAATGGAGAGGAGCTTCATATTTATAAGACCAAGATGGTAGATTAGGTTGAAGATTATGGGGAGAAGGTTAAGGGATCATCCCTTGAGGTTAGGGAACCGAAGGCCAGCTCACCTAGAACTTAGGGATGACCATCCACCTCATCATGCTTTGAGAAGTCACTTGAAATCTTTATTTATCCATTTTAACCAACACCGGCGTATGCTGCATGAGAGAAATTTGTGTCAGGAAGGGGAAAGTGCAGGCTGAATGAAGGCAACCTAAGCCACCAATGTAGGCTTCCAGATGACAATCTGTGCCTGACCTAGTTAGGCGCTTCTTGCTAGAAGACAAGCTGCGCCGACCTAACTAGAAAATGCGGACAAAGGATCAACAACTTGATCTAGATGACTTTTGGTCAAGGTAAATCTAGGGATAAAGGCACTAAGTTAACATAGGACTCATGATGACGAGATTTAGGTGTAACATAGAGATAAATAAAAATCAAGGTGTGACAAAGAACATGTGTGCCAATAGGCCAATGAGACCATCAAACTGGTATATGTTCTTGGTGGAGGAAACCTAGTTATCCCTAAATGGATGTAACATTCCTTTCACTCCCGAGATTCAAGTCTCCTCCCATGACCATGTCCAAACCCCCAATTCCAAATAATTGGATACATAGTGCCATGGAATCATGGATATCCTTGTAAAGTCATACATGGTGCTTTAAGAATTTTTTTCATGGCTTTGGATGCCTCAATGGTTTCTTTAAGGCCAAATGCATGGTCATTTTCCCTCAAATGTCATTCCCAAGGCCTTGAGACACATAGATATTTCTCCAAGACACCTAATTGCACCAACATCCCTAATTATAATCCATTGGCACACTCAAGAATCCATGTGTGGCTGGTTGAGGAAACCGTCTTAGTCTATGATGGCTAGAATACTTCTTCAAAGCCCAAGGTTTTGGTATCCTCCACTAAGCATGTCCAAGGCCCCAAGGCCCCAAGACATAAATATAGAGCATCAAGAATACCATTGACAAAGTCATGTGTGTTTTTCTTTGAGCATTTTTCATGGATATAGATGCCTCAATGCTTTCTTTAAGGATAAAGTCAAAGTATTATTCCCTAGAGCATCATCCTAAAGGCCCCGAGACATGTACATACTACTTAAAAATACCGAATGGAACTAATATCCTCAATCATAGAGTAATTATACCCTCAAGATGTCAGGCGTGGTTGGTGGATGAAATATTCTTATCCTTGGATGGCTAGAAGATTCATTTAGGTCCATAGGATCAACACTCCTCCCTTGACTATGTCCAAGGACCTTAGGCCCTATAACATAGATACATATTTCCAAATATATCCCTACGAGATAATGCATGGTTCCTCGAGGAATTTATTATGGCTTTGGATGCCTCAATGGTTTATTTAGGCATAAATGCATGGTATTCTTCCTTGGAAAACCATTTCCAAGGCCCTAACATATGTAGATACTAAGTTAAAAACTATAAAATGGCACTTCCATCCTCAATCACAGGACAATGATACCTCAATAGGTCATGTGTAATTGGTCGAGGTAACCTTCTTAGCCGTAGATGGATATAAGATTCCTTTAAGGCCCGAGTCTTAGGTCTCCTCCCTTGATCATGTCCAATTCCCTAAGTTCCAAAGACTTGTATACATAGCACAATGGATACCCTTGTAAAGTCTTGTTTGGTGCTTTTCGACATTGTTCATGGCCTTGGATGTCTAAATGGTTTCTTTATGGCGAAAGGCACAATATTCTTCCATAAAACACCATTCCAGAAGCCTTGATCAGGCACATGTATATTTATCAAAACCACTTCATGGTGTTAACGTCCTTAATCATAGGCCAATGATACCATTAAGAGGTCATGTGTGGTTAGTGGAGTAAACCATCATAGCTCCTTCTGGATAAAATATTCCTTTAGGACCCAAGGTTTAGGTCTCTCTCTCTCTCTGACTATCTCTCTAAACTGGCTATGGGTTATAGTTTTTAAGGGTTAGGTGTTTGATGATAGAGTTTAGGGTTGATGAGAATTAGAGGTTATAAGGGTTAGGGGTTAATTTTTATTTGAATAGACACTTTAGAGGTTAGAATTACGTGGCTAGGATTATAGGGATTAAGGTTTATATATCATTATGTGTTAGTATTTAGGAGTTATATGGGCTCTACTAGTTTAGTATTATAGTGGGCCAAGAGTTATGGTGGTTAGTTGTACTAGTGACTAGGGATTGCATCGGCTAGGGACTAATAGTCAAGGATTTGGGGATTGAGATATAGGGGTCATGGATTTATGGTTACAAGGATGAATATTTATATGTACATGAGTATATTGTGAGTTAGTGATTTTTGTAATAGTATATCTCCTAACCCTTGTGGTGAAGGAGAGAAGAGAGGGGTGATGGAGGGAGGAGGGATTGGGTAGAGTGGAAGAGAGTCGGGGGGGATTGAGTGGATAGGAAGAGAGCAGGGGTTTAGGGATAGATAACTAAAAATAAATGTGTGAGAAAGAATGCGTGCGCGCTTCCACATGTGCACACACATAAACGTGTGCATGCCTCTTTGCATGCGCACAACTACGCGTGCATGCATCTACACAAGCATGCATCTACATGCACGCATGTGTGGATTCAAATTTTTTTGGGCTCCCTTGCAGGTTTGGTATTAGATTTGGATTTCAAAAACTTGAGGCTCAGTATGAGTTATGAAAGAACACACCAATTTCTGTAACTTCATGTTTTCACGCTTAGTTCCGCATATGCTCGACTTGTGCACTACTACTGAAATTGCACACACTTGTCGAGCTCTGTGTGCAGATTATAACTATATTTTTTTTAATAGATCTATTATTATTTCCTATCTTTAATTCATTTTTAACAGTAATCATGTCCAATTTGTAAAAAACATAGATCTTTATTTGGCCTATAACTTTTGATTTGCTTACATATTTCGAGAACGGAAAAGAACCTGCACAAGAGTACAAGAATACCTACAAGATTTTATTTTTTTATTATTATGTTCAGACCATGATGTTGTGGCCCAACACTCGACCATGTTGTTTTAAGGCTTCATTGACTTTCGTAATTTAAAAAATATATAAAATTAAATTTTAAAATTTGGGAAAAATAACCTTGCACAAGATTCGTTTGTTGCCTACGCCTCTACATATTTTCTTCCTCATAAATTGAGAATTTAAATAACAAACCGGTGGACCAACACAAACATATGCATTATGTTTTAGAGAAAAAATAATGTACTAATATTAAAATAATGACATTTTGGAGTGGTTATACCACTTTTTCATAAATAAAATTTTTATATTTGGGAAGGTGATCCATTTTTTTACATTTCATCTAATTACATCTAATTCTAAAAACTTTTGTAGGTACCTCTAATAACTCATTTTAATGATAAGATTTATGTTTTCGAGCATGCCATTGCAACTAACGTGTCATAAGTGCGTATCATTACCTTGCACTAGACCTGAAATGATATTTCAACTAAAGGAATGATATCCACAAATTGAAAATCCATGCTATTATGACTTAAGCATACCTAATTTGCTACAATACCGAGTTCCATCCTAATATATTTTAATTTTTTGAACACTTTTAATATAACCATAAAAGATTATGACATTTATTAAATGCGACAAAAACATTTTGTAAATAATCATAATCTTACATAATTTCATATCAAATGATATGTCAACTAATGGAATGATATTCACAAATTGAAAATTTGTACTCCTACTAATATGTTTCAATAAAAATATAAGTTCATTTTTTGTGGCTTAAACCATCCTCCTTCTACATGGTAATGTCCCAATGCATTTGTCACAATGTGACATTCAGTCGGTGCTATGTTCGATTACGACATTCCTCCAATGTTATCTCAGATTGTAACATTCATAATGTGTCAATGCTTTTGTCGCAGTCTGACATTCAACCGGTGCTATGTTCATTTGCAGCATTCCTCCAATGCTATCTTAGAATGTAACATTCACCATCTCAATATTCCTCAAAAGATTTCATCGATTCTAATATAAATTGTGTTCTAAACATAATCTAATAGTAGCGATCAAAACATATCTTCATGGATGTCGCAATGCGACATTCGTCCATACTTGTATTCAAGTTTATTTAATATTGATGTTTACTTAATATTATATAATTTGAAATGAAATGATATTGCAATGAATGGAATAATATTCACAAATTGAAAATTCCTACTCTTCCTAATATGTTTCAATAACAAAATCATTACTAAAAATAATAACCATTATGTAATATTAAAATAAAAATATAATAAAATATTAATATTGTTATTAAATTTAATTTTCTTACATTACGTTATTAAAGTTTTGTACATACATTATTTTAGATAAATATTGTATTTAATTAAATTATAATAAGTCTATATACT
Organism: Larix kaempferi; assembly: GCA_027924585.1. Taxonomy (NCBI): domain Eukaryota; kingdom Viridiplantae; phylum Streptophyta; class Pinopsida; order Pinales; family Pinaceae; genus Larix; species Larix kaempferi. Next base: position 13,137,279 of record BSBM01000767.1, on the reverse strand, counting down.
ATATAATATAAGAATATAGTCATTTAATACTAATATTTTAAATTAAATAATAGTATATTATAATATTAATATAATATAATTTTAAAGAAATATTATTAATAAATGATATTATTATTAATTAATAATATTATTCTAAATTAAATTAATTTATTTTATTATTACTTTTGTTGTAATATTTTAATTAAATTCTATAATTGTATAATAGTCTAGTATAATCTATTATAAATAATCATTTAATTTTACTTCATTAATATCTTGGTTATTAAAATATCTATGTAATATCAATATATTGTTTTTTAAGTAAATTATAATAGTATATTATAATTGAATAATATTATTTGTTAATTAGTTATTGTAATATAATTAATTAATTTTTTTAATATTTTTAATTAAATTGAAATATTTTTTAATTTTCATATATTTTTATTTATATATATATTTTTTACTAAGTTATAACATAATATTATAATTAAACAATAGTATTTAATTTAATTATTTCATCGAGAAGAGTGAGCTCCTCTACACTTAGAATGGTGGAGATGTTGTAACACTCCTTCCTAACAAAATAATTAAAAGAAATCATGTCGGCTCATAAAAAAAAAAATAATGGAAAGTATTTAAAAAAATCCATGTTGGCTTATAAAATAAAAAATTATGAAAAGTAATTGAAAAAACAAATTCATCTACAAAATAAAAACTTAAAACTTAAACCCACATCTATCAACCAAGAGAGATCAAATTTCTTGAGTTTAAATTAAAAAAAAAAATTACACGTCAAGAATATGGATCCCTTTGGGTGCTTGATAGATACGGGTTTAAGATGGATCTATACTAGTACTTAACATTTTCAATTCTGACTAGCTATTCTCAATTCTCAATATTCTTCTTTCAACTAATACTCAACAACTTAGTATTGACAACTCCCCATACTCAATATTCTTCTTTAAGAGTACTTAACATTTTATTTTACTTTATTGTTGAGTTTTAAAAAATGAATACGAGGGCAGACAAATCCCTTAATTTTCATGTCTTGATGACATTTATCTGTATATATTTAGAAAATGCTAATCCTCATCAACCTATTATGGTATTTAAATCTCATTACTGTAAAGCAACTTGATAATAATGAGTTGCAAATACGTATACATTAAATTCAAACAAGTTGAGTTAATTTTAGGTGTTAACTCCATGAAAATAAGATTAATTGTTTTTGTTTGAACACTTAAAATCTCAAGTGTGAAACATGGAAAAGTTTCGTTCTGTCATTGATTCATTTTAAGAAACAAATCTTAGAAATTACTGTTAATTTATACCTATGTTTGTTTGTGTTTAACAGTTTTGGGACATTTATTTTATAATTGCAGATGGTTATAAGTTTACATATAGAAGGTTGACAAAGAATAAAATCACATCATACACTAAAGTTCACCCAAAAACAATTAAACGTCGTGACTCATGAGATTTTGACTTTGGCAAAACATTTCAACCATGCATCCAGCGAACATTTTTTCCTATAATATGAAGGGCAGCTGGCTTTTATTACAAAATCACATGTATACAAGATACCTTTCTATAATGTAATGTAATGCTGCAAGCGACAATGAATGACTGATTGATAATTTTAGAGGCCATATGTCGTTGTATTCCCCAACTCTCTCATAACGCAGTCTGGATAATGTTTGTTTAAGGGATACATATTAAATCTTTCTGACTGAGGTTTGTTTGTTTTTTTATAATGGGTGGATTAACTATGAACATTCATAAATAATCAGATACATGCTTTTCCATGACATGAAAGGACAGGACTGCCAGTACCGCTCTCAAACAATTCACATTTTCCATAATGTCCTTAGCATATCTGTAAGATTCGTAACTCTACGAAGGCATCCACCAACAGCCAATTTCCAGATAGTGACAACACAGAGTAAGAAAATTTCAGTGAAAAAGAATATTTAATTGACATAAAGCATACAGTGCTTTCATGTCATGTGAGATCGGAAAACTCCATGGAACATGAGCTGTTGTGATTGTGAGACTACATGGAACTTCAGCCCTGTATTACATGTGTTTGTTGCTAGTTCATTTGGACAATTATTTTTTGCGAAAGTGTGCAAGTATATAGTTCAATGAGAAAGAACAATGTACAACATTGGTCATCTTTAATATTTCTAAAACATTCAAAGTTTTTATTTCGAATCACTGTTCTTAAATGCCAACATTTTCTATTATGAAGAATCAAGGTATGGTCAGCATTACATAGTCAATACATAGGGGTTCAATAAGAGCATCATGTCACTTACAAGAATTGAATCTAGCTCTGAGGTAACAATCATTTATCCCAACCACCCAAGCTATATCCAATGGACAAAACCCCAAACCTCATTATTGTGTGTCCTACTAGAGTGATACACCAAGTTATCTAAAACTCATAAAAATTATTATGATATTTTGAATTCCAAAATGTTACAAAGTGGTTTATAGTGATAAAATATGATTAATTTTATTATTATATTTTCTTAAAATTTATGTAAAAAGAGTTAATAAATAAGTAAATAAATGTAAATTTGTTTTAGTTTGAATTTAAATGAAATTATATTTTTAAAATCAATGTGAAAAAATAAAAATAAAAACCTTAAAATTTGATTTGCGAAAGAATGATTATTTAAACCTTTTAACTTAACATATTTTTACAAATGTAAGACCCCACCACTTTTAATTTCCAAAGTTCTTTCTATGTGATCATGTCAAACCTATGATATATGGATGGGTTGTTAAAACCTGTTTTGTTTCTAACATATGGATGGGTTGTTAAAACCTGTTTTGTTTTGCTTTTCGGAATAGGTGTAGTATAAACAATTTTATGTGTATCTTTTATATTTTGAAATAATCATCACTTTAATTAATGTAGAAATAAGGTTTTTCTTTTCTAATTGTTTTTATATGTTTCAATATAATGTAGAAATAAGTGAAGAGATTATATGTTCTATTTTTTACTAATAATTTATTTTCTATAGAAATATTTGTAAAACTTGTCTATAGTTTATTTAATGTTTTTTTTTTGTAAGTTGCAGATATGAAATTAACTAATAGAACCGAAAAAGGTGGCAGGAAATATAAAGAGAGCCGAAGCATCTGTAGCAGAATTGGGAGGCCTCAGATGATGAATCCATTATCTAACTCGCTCAAAAATACTCAATAACTCTCATTATACAAAATAAAGACTCCCTGAGTACGGTCCGCCCATAATAAATACTGAGACTTGTTTCAAAAAAATATTACATACTGTCTAGGAGTGCTTTGGATTAAACCATACAGTGAATTAAAACAAAAAATCTGGAAATCACAAAGATAACCCAGAGCAATGATAGCCCATCTAACGATTTGCAGGCGGTTCGTCTGGTTCCTCTGGTTCCTCCTCAAGGATGGGACATGAAGCATAGAAGTCTTCAAAGGTCCCAAGAGGGGGGAGGGTAAGGGAAGGAGAACCTGGAGCACCCGAACCTTCATGAGTGGTGTCGTTGGCAAGTGTTGCAGGAGTCGGACCCTTGTCTTTTCTGATAGTGGATTTTTTCTTTACAGACCCTTCCTTCGGAGCTTCCGGTTTAGCAACGTCCACAGTGTTCTCTTGCATAACCTTATTAGAATTTCCACCTAGGGAGAAGATATCGAAGGTCATGTTGGCATTCAAGGTGTTTGAGTGAACAAAGGCCTCTTTGAGGCTAGAGTTGATATTCCTCAAAATGCAGGTGCTAGCTTGCCAACTTGCCTCCATTTCTTCTACCAGGGTGCTCATCATATTTTTCAACAACCAGTAGTGATTGATGGCACCTCCGTTACTGCCTGAGGCTAGGATAGTCGCCACCCTACAAGCTTCCCAATCGTGAATGAGACCACCATTCCACACAGATATGCACTCAACATACCCATCCATTACGGTCCAGTCCATAGCCACCTTAGGCCATCTACCAGAGATTTTTCTACCATTACCGCGACGAGAGGTGCCTCTGTTGCATGGCATCATGGAAACAAGAGCGGTAGAGGATGCCACATGGAAAAACCAGAATGCAGTAGAGGAGGCCACAGGGAATGATCAGAACACAGTAGTGAAACTGGAATGCATTTCGATAGATGGCTTTAAAGAGACGATCTAAGCCAATTCCCTCCCATGGAGGTAATAAATGTTGCAGGTTGTCATCCTTGATGAGGGTGGCAAAATTAATGGCACTTCACACCATCATAGAATAATCGTCGTTCTGAACTCGTGCGAAAGAGATTGGGATCCAGGGGCTCATCTTCCTACCTTAAATAATTGTTGTCACCTTGGTAGGAGTGTTGTCCAGTGGAGTGAGTGGACAAGTGGGTTTCATTCATCGTCATGTTTCCTGGAGCATGCATGTTGGGACGAGTGCCACATGAGGCTTGTTTCGTGTGCGCTTGTTCCATGTGCACGAGGGTCCATGCATTAGGGACGTGGTCACCCGCATCTGGGGTATAGTTTATCTAATGTTGAAAGAATTTGAATATTTATTTGTATTTATTTAATAAATTATTTTATCAAGTGTGTAAGTCTTATTGGTGGAAAGTGCTTGAAAAGACAATTTTTATCATTCGCAGGAATTAAGAAAATTAAAATGAAAACGAAAATAGAACACTACTTTAAACTTGCAAATGTAACATCTAAATATTTTATTTCTAGTGGATAGTCTAAGAGTGTGACAATAGGCATACCCGTCAGGCATTAAGGTTGATAATTTGCACTTCAAGCTCGACATCCAGCTAATGCTTCTAGTGTTTTCTACATTGAAATCCATTTTCATTCTATTGAATGCAGAGACATTATCCAGCACTCATTCAACTATCTATTTACCATCTCGTTAATTATATTCATGGCCTCGTTGTAACCGAAATGTTTTAATTTCCTGGGGAATTTTATTTAGTGAACTTAATCGAGTTTAACAAGGGGGATGGAAAAATAGGCCTTACCATTTGTGTTTTAACTATTACTCTGGTATTTATTATCACTCCTTTAATATCTAATTTCAAGGTTTGATCTAAGGAGACCTTTGGACTCATGCCTAAGTAGTGTGTTTGGTAAGGTCAAGTGCCATTTCATGAACATAGTGATTTTGTTATTTTGTTTGGGACTGAGGATTTGAGTTGAGACCCTCTTGTCATCTTCTTGGATGACTATATGTTGGAGCATTCTCACAGTGGAGACACACTTCTACTTTGAGATAAGAGCTTATGGAATCATTCTAACAGTTGTGAAGAAGTTTGTTTTTTTTGTTGTTGTTATGTCGTGCAAGGTTATTGTTTGAAGAGCATAAGTTAGGAGTGAGTCTCCATTCCGCTAAATTGCATTTCACCTATACATTTCAGTTATTTCCCGTAATATTTTTCGCTCTGTTAATTTTGCCTTCTTCTTCTAATGAATTGTGCTTTCACCCATTTCCATGGTTGATAAATGTGGTTTTCACATTTATGTGATTATGCTATTTTGATAAATGTGGTTTGCTGATTTTTAAATAGCTTAAAAGTGTGATTCTCTCGTTTCCGTGGTTGTGTTGTTTGCCCTAGCTTAATTAACCCTCTTCTAATTTTGTGTGCTATGTTTTGATACTTTTTAAAATTATATAATTTTTGTTACTGAAACTATCGTTCATGATTTTTATTTATAGAATTTTATTACTGGATGTGATTTGTAAAATTATTTAAATCACTTTTATGACTAGGAGGGATTTCAACTTATAGAATTTTATCACTCGGAGCTTTAATTAATGAGAATTTAATTTTGAATTTTGTAATGCAATGCAATGCATTTTATAATGTCTGTAATGGTTTGCATTTTATATGCTATAAAAATGTTCAATATGGTCGTATAGTGTGTGTTGGTTTTGGCCTAAATTTTAAATAAATGTGTTTGTTAGTCCCTGTCGTAGGAGAGACTTTGTATTCCGCCTTTTAGAATTAATTTAAAATCAATTCATTAGAAAACAACGTATTTATTAAAGTTGACTAAAATAATTTTTTATTTTTTATTTTTCTTTAATACATTTTTCTTAATGTTTATTAGCCTAGAACTCTCGATTAAGCATTTTTTTATCATTGAAAGCAATACTAAAAATTAAAAAATAAAAATAAAATACCATGTACATAGTATTGCTTACCAAATATATATAAATATTTATCTACTAATGAGTTGTCATTCTATTAGAGATTTACACACAATTTCACCCATATGACAATATGTTATCATTTCATCTTTTCTTAAGTAGGAAGCTATCCGACAATATGTTATCATTTGATCTTTTCTTAAGTAGGAAGCTATCTCATAATTCAGATGAGGGAATTCAATGTCATTTAGTGTTTTCTTAGTCTCATCAATTTGTTGCTATGAGAAATAAAATAAAAATAAAACCTTACCTTTATGCGTTGTAATATTTGGCACAATTTTTTAGTACATTTGTGTTGTCTCACAGTCACAAGTACAAATGTAGAACCAGACATGTTGAACCAGTGTTGTCTTGAGTGTCAGACAAATGGATTAGTGAATCCATTCTAGCCACTAAGTGGCAGAAGCGGACGTGACCACTACATGCAGGACATGACCACTGCAGGGATTCGAGTTGAGACACTGACCACTACAAATTCGTTGCATGGATGTGGCAGCATATTCATAAGGGGGAGTGGATTTTCGTCTTTGCAATGAAAGTGCATTTCATTTATCACTTACAACCCATTTGACAAATTCATATGCTTTGCAAACAAGAACCCAGTGTGAGTACTTTTTAATATTCTTGTGCTGACCTAGACCTGCGAAACAATTGTTTATTTTAGTGGCAGCTTTGCATTTAACATGGAAAATCCCAAGGTGCTTGATATGCATTATCCATACGCACATTTCTGGAAATCCAGCAAAATAAATCTGATATGTTTCAATTGGTCCACCAAATGCACTGCTTTTAAGGTCATGGATAGATTCAGAGACATGCCTAAAATCTAAGGCAGCCGGGAACTCTGAGAAAGACGTATTTCTGGTGTGCAAACGCAGCCGAAAACGTGCACAAATACTCTACCCATTTTTCACACAAGGAGAGTAAAAACAAAATTATAAATGGAACAATTTGGAATACGTGTAAAATGCTAACAAAATTATAAATGGAACAATTTTGAATAAATGTAAAATGCTAACAAAATTATAAATGGAACAATTTTGAATAAATGTAAAATGCTTGGTTACTCTTTTGGAGCCAAACTATTGCCAATTGTTAAATCACGGTCGTTTTCTTATAGGAAATAAAAAAATTACACTCTAATTTTTTTGGACCTCAAAATTGGAAAAAGTTCGCATAGTCCGCAATGATCAATTGGAGATAAGTTTTAAACCTGCAAAAATCACGCAGGGGTTGGTAGAGCTTTTTTTTTTCATTTTATTTTATTGGTGTTAGTTGTAAAAGCTTATTCTTATTTATAGATTTGATAGCAAACTTTGATTTTCTGTTGTTTGTGTTTAACGAAAATATTACAAAAATGTACAACATGTTAAGGTGAAAATTAAGTTTTACAAATTTTCCGAATATAAAATCGTAGTAATGTGTATATAAATAATCACAAGTTTATAATGGTAGAAATGTGTATCAAGAATCACAAGTGGGTACATTTGTAATGTTAGCACCTTAATTTTCAACAACTTAAAAATTAAGTTGTACAATTATAAAATTTTGGGAATATAGAATGGTATAAATTTGGTTATGTGTGTTTGACAATGATTAATTTTTTATTATAAACTAATCTTAAGATAGAAATTATTAATACATTTAGTGATAAAATAAACCATATTGTAAATAGATTGAGTATAATCAATAGTGTAAATAATACATATATAATTTAATTTAAGTTATTGAGATTTTTTTTTTATAAGTTTAAGTTAGATAAATTTTACCAACATGAATAGTCCACTCTGCATTAACCAAAAAAAATTTCAATACACAACTATGCCTAATTCCTTTACTCTTTAATACTCTTTCCTTAAATTTTCTTCAAACTATAGGAATTGAAGTAGTGTTTCGGTTATCTTGACAGCAGTTTCGGATAATGAAGTGAAGGATAAATTATGTTGCTTTCCAATGCAATGCAGATTGCATCCAAATGCTTAATCATTCTATGTCAATTTGTGGCACTTTCTGGAAATTATTTTCCGGCTTAATCACTTTGCATGCATTTGCGTGTATAGTAATTTTTGAGTGAATCTCAATTCATAAAAATAATATAAATATACAATTGAAAAAATTGAAACCATAACATACAATTTCATAGTATTTTCTTTTGAGAAGATAAATTATTACAGTATTCTATATGGTTTAGTCCATAGCCATTTGTTGCTTACAATAATGGATTTTTCCACTTATCTATTAGTATGTTTCAGCAAGGACTTGCCCAAGGTTCTCATCTTATTTTGAGATCCACCAAATTGTAGTAGTCATTTTACGGGTTTCCTTTTTAGAATGATATGTAAATATTAAAGAAATTTTTTATGTTGTCCTTTTATTTATTTATGATTATTAGAGTTATGTGTTTATATCATTTAACAGAATCTTCATTTTGAAAAATTGAGGAACAAAACTCATGGGATTTTCCTATAGACACCCACATTTGCTATTGTCTATCTAATTAATATATATGTTCAAAGTGATATAAATAAATTGTATAAGGAAATGCCTTTAATTTAGAAATAACTTCAATAAAAAATCATTTCACCATTAATCCACAATTTGCAATTTAACATAAACTCGACATCTACCTATTCCTATTCAACCTAGTTAACCTTTTTTGCATACTATTTGGAATCATTGCTCTATTAAATTTAAATAGTAATTAAAGGTTGGGGACAATTATGCATGGTGGATAATGTTCCCCCAAAATGGGGTTGATAGGGTTTCAAAAAAAAATGCTCTCAATAATTATGGTAGTTATGGTAGTTATGGGCTTTATATTACTAAATTTTCATTAAATTTATAGGTTTTAAAGGTTCAGAATATGGAATAAAAAGTGTGTCATTGAATATTTACAATGAAATATTGAAATATAGTGAAATGGATTTAGAATAATTGTATGTTTAATATTCATATTTGTATACATATTATTGTTATTATTTTGTTGTTAGATTGAAGTGTTTGAATTGTAAGTTATCTTTGCCTAGTTTATATTTAATTTTTTTCTACCAAAGGTTTGATATTTTTTTCACAAACTTTATTAAATCATTTCTTCCAACTTAGATAGGATGGTTTAACATTTTTTTGACAAAATTTATTAAATCATTTATATAGGATTTGAGAGAGGGTGATAAATGGTGTATTAAAACATGGTTGCCTTAAAAATAAAATTTCAACACATATTTTTATTTTCTTGGCTTTAGCCTCATTGAAGGCCTCTATAATACTATCTAGCATCTTGATTGCTTTTAGTCAAAGAGTAACTTCTTGCCCAATAATTCCAATGAAATAAAATAGCTACATTTCACTCTATTAATAGAACGTGGGCCTTCTCACAATAATTCTAGCAAAATTTTACATATCTTCTTTAGCATTTTGCAAATATTAGTGTTTTCTCTAAAAATTTGGTAATATTTTTAAGGTATTATGATAAAAAACAAAATTAAATGTAAGAAATGTAAAAAAGATTATTTTAAATAGTAGTTTTTTTAAAGCAACTCTAATATGTAATAGTTATTACCCTAACAAAAGAAAAATGATAAAGTATAGAGCTCGATTCTACCTCCATTAATGATTTTAAGGTTGAGAAATTCTTGAGTACTATGAAAACTCAAACCTCTAAGAAATTGTTGAGTGCTTTGAAAACTCAAGCATTTTGTTGAAGATTATTTCATAAAGCTTTTATGGAACTGTGACTGTGAAGTCCTTGTTGTCGTTTGTGGATGCCCTATATATCCAACTTTGTCCTTGGTTTAGTCATTTTTACATTTGGCATACAATTCTCTGAAATGTGCATATTATAATAATTGAAGTAGTAAAGGATTTATTATTATTAAAAATATTTTAAATTTTACAATGGTTTCTTTGCCGAAACGAAAGAATTTTTTGAATGGAAATCTTAGAAAGTGTATCTCATTCAAACAAATTTGTTTGCATTTTCTGTGAGAATAGAAGTTGTCTTATGTGTAAGAGTTGTAAGAGTTAGAGGAAATTCCTCTGTTATAAAAGAGTTTAATGCTTATACTTTGTAGGAATTTAAATCTTAATGTAGAATCCAAAAATGTCAGACTTCTTATTTGTTTGATTAATTCATGATAAGTAATTTAAATTTTAATATAATCACATTAGTTAAACAAAGAATTTCCAACATGGTCACATTAGTTAAAAAAAATTAAATTCTAATATGGTCACATTGGTTAAAAATAATAATGCACATCCAGTAATGCCATCAATTAATATGACTTGTTTTCTTGTTTGATCACACATGCTTAGATTATAGTTACTATTTTTCAATGGTTATCACAATTGAATTTAATTTATTAAGCTTTGGTGTGAGTGTGCTTAAATTTTAAATGTTTTTTGCACATATTATTTTCAAGTTATAGAAAGAATGGGGTTGAATATTTTGATTCTTAATTTCTTTTTCATTGTTATTCTCAATTCTCGTTTCATTGTTTTATGGATAAGTATTTGGAGAAAGGTGTTGTTTTATTGTTTAAGTCTCCTATACAAGAACTTCAATCACAATGAATGATAGCAACTTGTATCATAAATATACTAAACATTATTTTTATTATTAAAAGGCAGGGACTAAGCTACATGTAGCTCTTGTTCTCATATGTTTCAATATAATATAATGTTTGCGCCATAACTATCAAATACCTTTTTTATCTGATTTATTAGTAATTTCTAATTAAGTTTCATTTATAACATTTATTAAAAAATAATAAAATTGTTTTTCGTCACAACATTATTGAAATAAATGCACTCTTAAATAAAATATAAAATCACGATACTTAAGTTAATAACCCAAGTAAAAATATATATTCCCTATAACATAAAACGTATACAATAAAAATTCATATTTCAAACAAAATACTCAAATACCCTTGAAACTAAAAATCTTATTTCGATTGCATGATAATTTTTTTTGCTAAATTTAACTATTAAAATCATTTTGTTAAATGATATGTACTTATCTCTGTGCCATGGTATATGATATGTGCTTATCTCTATATCATGATATGTCCTTTTATATTAAAGCATATAGAATCAATTGTTATTAAAAATATCTAGGGATGATAAAAAGAGTTTCATATTCCTCGGTAATGTACTTAAAGGATCTATATATCGTGTTATATCCTCTTAGAGTAGATCACATAACATCAATTGTTATTAAAAAAATCTAGGGAGGATGAAAATAGTTTCTTATTCCTATATAGTGGAGTCCACTTAAATGATATTGAAAGTAGGTTTTAACTTACTCTCTTTTTATTGTAATAAAATAGAGACAAAACAAAATTATTATCTTTAAAAATCATTATTAGAATTTTTGAGTTGTAATTTGTCATTTTAAATACTTTTTAAATCTTAAAAAAATCATTATTAGAAAAAAATTTAAAAAATCATTCATATATAGTGGAGTCCACTTAAATGATATTGAAAGTAGGTTTTAACTTACTCTCTTTCTATTGTAATAAAATAGAGACAAAACAAAATTATTATCTTTAAAAATCATTATTAGAATTTTTGAGTTGTAATTTGTCATTTTAGATATTTTTGAATCTTAAAAAAATCATTATTAGAAAAAAATTAAAAAAATTATTCATAGAAAACTAGAAAATGGTTTTGAGTTGTAATTTTGTCATTTTACATAGTTTTTAAATGTGAATGTTGATGTGTAGTAAATAAAAAAAAATTGTATTTTTGTGGATTATGTGTCCTAAAATATTTTTTAGGCAAATTCTATGTTGTAGAACTAAAGAAAACAATTTAGTTTCCTTAAGGGACTGCAATTCCTACCTTAAAAATATTTATGAATCCCTTGATGGTGTGGAGAGCATTCTAACTTTTTCTATACACGATGAAGTTTTCTCTTTAGACAATATAGAGTTTGGGGTTAAGCTATTCACAAAATGGAAAGCTAAGGGCACCAAACTATAACAAGCATAATTCTTAAAAATTTGTGGGCCTATCATCATCCCTTACATCCATAGTCTATTCAATTTAGCACTCAAGAAGGGTTTCCCTTAACCCTGGATAGTAATCCTCATTGTGGAGCTAAAATCAATCCATCTAATTATATTAGCATTATGATTAGCCCTCTTTTAACCAAATTATAGGAATTATTCTAGAAAAGAAGATCAACATATGACTAGAAAGTCACAATTAAAGAGATAAAGGATAGGTAGGTTTTGGAGGTTATCATTCCAGTGTGGACCACCTTATCACTCTTATGACCATCGCTAAGGGAGTGTTGTAATAAAAAAAACCAAAATTCTATTTTTCTTTGTTGAATTTAGAATTTAATCATTTGATAGAGTGCCCAAAACTAATATCTAGAATATAATAGAAGAGTTAAAAGTCCCTTTTGAGTTGAGAGTTGTTGTGATATGGTTGTACAAGAAGGCTATTGCCAATTTTAGGAACTCATAGAGATAGCCTAAAGAAATTAATTGTAATATAGGATTCAAGCAAGGTTGTCCTCTATCTCCTACCCTTTTTTATATTTGTACATCAACAAATTAGAGGGTTTATTGGACAAGCTAGGTTGTGCTAGAACGACTTTGGAATCTATAGTAATAATCCTTATTCTGTGTGTTGATGATATTGTTCTAATGGAAAGGATTCCCTATGGTCTCGACAATAAACTAGAAGTTCTTAACGATTTTTTTCTCTAGTATGGGTATGACGGTTAACATTAAAAAAATAAAGATTATGATAATTAAATCGCAAAAAGAAAATGTATGATATTTTCATATATGACAACAACTTGGAGGAAGCAACTTCACACAAATATCTTGGAATTGTTCTTCATCACAAGCTTAAATAGCACTATAGCAATGAGGAAAGGATTAATTGAGTGTCGAAATCTTATTATGGACTTGAAAACAATTGTAAATTAGAATACCTATGGATTTTTGATATAAAGAAACTCCTCTTTGAGACTCTCGCCACCCCTATTATCTTATGTGGATGTGAAGTTTGGGGCTTCAACATCTCTAGAGAAACATTGAGAAGGGTAGACAAAACTCAAAAATTCTTTATAACATACAATCCCAAAAGTAAAGGCAATACACCATATCCTATCCTCCTCGTAAAATAAAGTGTTTACCCGATTGAGAGTGTGGCTATGACTAGGTACCTAATGTACAAGAACAAGATTAAAAAAAAGAAGAAAGACAACAAGATTCCTAAGATTGCTTCATACTCTATTCAAAACCATATGTGACTTAAGAAAGGTTGGCATAAAGACACCAAATATTAAAAAAATATTATATCTAAATTTAAAGAGAATATGCGATGGAAAAAAGATTTAGAGGGTAAGAGAAAATTAATATATTATAAGAGTTGATCAATCCTCTTCTAGAAGATCAAAAGTGTCTCTTTGTTTGAACTAGTGTAAAGAAGAACATCAACATTGCTAAACTAAGAAAAAACTCTCATGAGGTCCATAGTGAAATATGGTGTTGGACAATTCCTAAAATGTTGTGGGATGAAAGAATTTCCATCTTCATAAAACCAACAGGGTTGAATATGAAAATCACATTGTCATAAATGTCCTAGATACACCAAGATTAGAGAACAATTTCAAAATATTTTATACAATATCGACCCTCCTAACAACACATATTTCAATAAACTTGGAAACATTCTATTACTACGAATTCACCAACATTGATTTTTTATAAATATTTAATATATTGCATTAAATTTGGAAAAGATAATACAAGGAACTACTCCATTAATTTTGGAAAATCAATTCAAGGAACTATTGCATTAAATTTGGAAAATTAATCCAAGAAACTATTTCCTCTTCATCCAAATTATATTTATAATTCCTCCAAGTATTTTTTAAATATGCAATCATTCAAAATGAAATATTATATCAATTAGAATCACTTATGCATATAAACCCTAAATCATGACGACTTTACGAAAGTACCTAATGTGTTTAATCTTAAGAAGAATTATACATTGAGATATAAAAATATAGTAATAATCAAATGAATTTGCACACATAATTCCATGCTATGTTGCAACAAGTTGTCCCTCTATATTTGAGGTGACCAAAGTAACATAAAGATTTTAAATTTATCATATAATGTTATATAGGGAGTATAGTATAAAATAAATAGAAGGAAATTGCCAAATTAAGTTATTAAGATAATATAAGATAAAATTATTTTTATTAATGTCAAACAAGCTAGTGACGATGAATGGGTCAAATGTGGGATTGCTACGTGCGCAACAACATCAACACACAATGGAAGTGTGAAAGTAGCTCCTATAAGAAATTGACTTGAGATAAATCATATACTATATATGTATAACACCCAATAGTGAGATATAGTTGTGGATAATAGATTGGACATGTTTGAATTATGTGGCTAATGGCTCCAACCCCTTCCACACAAATAGTAGGGAGAGTTCTTGATCAAATTGATAGTAAATAGGGTATGATTAATGACAATGCTTTGAGGATCCCATAAGTGGAGGGATGGTTCCTCTCTTCTATTTTATTACTTAGTTAGATGTTGTTGTGATCTTATTACCTCCTATTACCTTTAGGTAGCACTAGGTAGAAGTCGATCATCTTATCAGTGTTTAGTGGGAGTGGTGTGGTCGAAGAAAGAAATATATAATCTTGTTGGATTCCCTAATGTATATTAATTCTAGGAACCTTAAATTTGGGTATTTGAAGAAGGTTTGGTAGATTGGTTATCTCCACTCAAATTATGTGTGAACAAATTGGGAACTAGCCAAGAGGTACCATCATGAGTTCATGCATATAATGGTAGAGTGCATATGTTGGTCTAACAATAAGATGATCATGATTCTATATGAATAGCCATCAATTTATCTACATAGAACGACATCATATGTTTAATCCCCTAACAGGGATATATATAAGTATCATTGATGACATCAAGTTAATATAATTTTAGATGATACTTATTAGTTCATGTTTTGTATATAGGAATTGACAAAGTGAATCAAGAAATAAATTAAATGTGACAATTCGATCCATTCAGATGCCAAGTATGGACTAAAGTATTTGACTTGCTTTGAGAACCAGCACTAGGAGTAGGCACTTGGAGCAAGTGTCTTTCAAAAGAGGTACATAAGGAAGGGATCAAAAGTTTAGTATTTCCGATTTGATTTTTCAACCAAACATGGTTGATCGTTACTTTTAAAAAATTATAGGAATAGAAAATCGTAAGAATTTTAAATGAAGGATATCATGTTGAAACACTACAATGACTTTAGTTGAACTTTGTATATTAAGTCTCCATGCTCTTTGTTCATTAATTTTTAATTTTTAATTTTTAAAATTATAAATAAATTTTCAATTAAAATATTAATTTTGAAGATTAAATATGTATTCAAAGTCATTCATCTATGATCTCATGTTCCACATAATCCTCTCTTATTGAAATATATGATATGATTTCAATTACGAATAATTAATTTAAGAATAAAAATTTGCAAAAAATTATGGATTGAAAAATCAAATGCCTTACATGTAATACCCCTGGATGAGACCCCTAAATTGATCATATGTATGATGTAAATATTTATATGCAAATGCATGTATGGAAGGACAAATATATATTTTCTAATTAATAATAATAATAAATTATAATTGGTTGTGGTTGAGGAAGAACGTTGAAAATATTAGGGACTTGTGTATTCAGTAGAGTCAACAAGGGGGTTAAAAGGACTTAGGTAGGAAAAACCTTTGCCATGATGCTTTTATAATACTATGTTCCTTAAAATACCCAAATTTCTGGCTAAGTCACAAATTCCATGACTTACGAATTAGGTTTAAATCCTAATTATGAATATGTGGTATTAAGGGAAGTGTGTATGTGTTTTAATGAAAAGTGAGAAACGTGGGTCTCTTGGAGAGACCACGTGGTTTAAAGTTTTCATGCATTTAACTATGCATGCAAAAAGAAAATGAAAGGAAGATTTTGAAATGGGGGATGTGCACAAGCACATGAGGGTGGGATCACAAAGTTGCTCCCCAAATCAATTGCAAAGGGGATGTGCTAGCGGAGACAAAACAAAGATGTGCACAAACGTAAGGAAGCACGTAAGCGCCATTAGGTTCGGTACCAAGCTGGGGCACATGCACACTGTTGTGCGTGTGCGTACATGCCCAAAAGTGTGCATGCACTCCTGTTAAACCAAATAAAAAAAGGGGGGGCAAAAGGTGTTCTATTTCCCTTCAAATCGGCCAAGCTTCACTCACCCAGTGCGTATGCGGAGAAAGAGACCACATCACTCACCTATTGCCCTCAAGAAGTCTACCAATCCATCTACGGAGTGATCATCAATTGCATTGGCTAGGTAAGATCATTTTTTTTTTCATTTTATTGATTTTTTTATTGTTTATTAAATTTTTAATATTTCCCAAATTAGTAAAATAATAGAATTTTTTTCAATTGGAGAGTCTAAACATATACAATGAATGAACAAAATGTTAACATGGAGTCCATTAGAACACAAGAAAACAAAAATTTTGGAACCAATGAAAAACCTCAACAAAATCAAAATGCCCAAGAAAATCAAAACCCCCAACAAAATTTTGACCAAGACGACTTGAACCATTACATAAATGAAATGAGAGTGCACACTCAAAAATTCAGAAACATAGGGGAACCATCTCGAGTGTTCCTTACCACCTTAATTGAGATCTCAACTAACTCCCTCATCCATGCACATCACCAATTGACTGACATGACCGAATATAGAGCTAGGATGAGGGAGTATTATTCCACATGCATTTCCAAGGAGGAAATAAATGCATTAAATATTCCAAAGGCCCAATTATATAATATGTTCACTGATCCAAGAATAGAAAAACCACTGGACATTAGAAATCCATGTGTTTGCATGGATTGGTGTCATTTCCAACCATGGAGGGATAGTTGGACGCATAGGTGGTTCATGGTTTACGATAAACCTCCTTGCAATAATTGGGAGGTTCCACAGTACTTCCTTAGACTACTATGGGATGAGTTTGAGCTCAGTTTACATGTAAAATATTTTGACATAACCAAGTTCTACGGTGTTGGGCTTGTCTCTTCCCAATATCGATTTGCTTCCAAGAGGAACCCACTGAGAGGGCCACCCACTGGGGCTTCACTAGAAGGAAATATAATAACACGTTCATTCATATTGTTGTATTAAATTTTCATGAAATCCTAAAAATTATATTGCTTATATATTAAGGGGAAAAGGGTTTTATTTATTTAATGTAACAATACAAAAATACTGTGGGGTCTTTTTTATATGGGCGAGCTAACAAATATCCGCCAAATGGAGATGTCGGGATCATGACCGGATGAGAAATCGAGTTGAGGCAAGGCGCGGGCTTACCAGTACACAGGGAAATCACGTCTTGAGGCATTCTCGAGGCCAGGGGGTTTTGTGGTGAATTGGGTTTCTAGTCGATCATAGTCGAGAGACAGTGGTCATTGACAACCAATTGTTACCAATAGCACTCAGCCAGTTGTTACCAATAGCCTTGGGAGGCTCTAAGACTCCAGGGCTTGTTATAGGCCCTCGATAGGCCTTGGGGGCTTGAATACCCAACCACTCGTGCCTATTATAGGTCTTGGGAGGTTTAGTCAGCCTCCTAGAGCTTGTTACAGGCCCTAGGGGCTTGGATACCTAGCCCACAACAGGCTTAGTCAGCAATTGGGGAACTGTAACATGCAATCTAAATGTTGTACTATGTGCATTGGCTCTAGTGACATACAAGAAGTGATCTCCTATCTCTTCATTAGACCATTAGATGTTGCAAATCATAATGATATGTGGTTGAGTAATTGCATTGTGCGTGAAGTAATGTGCATCCACAATATACATCGAAAGAAGCAAGGTGCATTGTAGAATGCATGTGGGGTCATAAGAGGGGTATCATATCAAAATACTAGGTAGAAATATAAAGGGGTATAAAAAATGTTAATGAAAAAATTGATACATACAATATCTAGTGAAAATAAGGGGTTTTTTTAAATTGGGAAGGCATATTGGGAGGGGGTTAAAAAAAACGATTTTGGAAGGTATTTTCCAATATTTAGTGAAATTAGGGGTATTGTTTCATACGCCAGGAAACAACTTGCTATGATAGCGGTTTATTAAGTGAAGCCCCTGTGGGGCCACCATATCCTAGACACGATCCCAACCACTCTCCCCAACCACCTCAGTTACCCTGCAAACTTGATCAGATCGATGGGGCGATGAGGAGTGTTGCATGTGGACTCCTGTAACATCCCGAAAAATACCAAAATTTAAAAAAATTTAAAATACCCATAGTTATTGAAGTTGTTAATGCGGAACATATAAAATAATTAAAATTCATAACTAGGATAATTAATAATGATAACACGTCAGATTTCTCAAAATAAAATGTGATGTAATTGTATTTGCTATTTCAGATTTAAATGGATGCTAAACTCCTTAATGAAAGATCTTTTTATGATTATGCACAAGAACACAATTTACAGATCTACTTAATTTTTATATGTGATTACATGCTATTCATAGGTTTGTATCAATATGATGTTCTTGAAGATGTGCTGACAGTTTGTTTGTATGATGACAAAGGGGTCCTGCGAGGTACCCTGGGGTTTACTTAGCTAAGGCATTTGAATCCTATTTCCATGTGCAGACAGCAAGTAAGAATTTCTATGACAACATGTGTTAAAAGTACATGTGTTTTTCAATTCATCGTCAATGTAAAATTAGAATGCTAAGTACTTCCTTGCGAAACAAGTTACTGGAGGTATGGATATTTTTGTTCCAAATCTAGTTTAAGTGCTGCCTTCAAACTCTTTGGTTTTAAAACAATCATGTAGTCTTTTTATGTTTTTATTACTATAATCATTATCTATGAAAAATCATCTTAAAATGACCTTTGCCATTATTGTCAATTGTTAATATCAATGTCCAAATGTAACTCTATTAGTAAGCTTGTGGAATTAGTATCTATGCTAAATCAAAAGAACGATCATTATAATTTTTCCTCAATAGAGCTTTAGACTATCCTAAGTCTCGCATTTATCGTTTAATTAACATTACAATATATGGCTTAATACATGGATTTAATTGTAAGTATGGTATTTATGCTATGAATTAGCATTAACATTACAACTTAACTCTACCTACATGACTATGCATATAATATGAAATGAAATATAGATACTCTACATTAACTATGCATTTTACACTTTACAATAGCATGTGACATTATCACGATGCCTACCCAATAAACCTTAGGATCTAAATATATGATATGATTTACGAATCTAACATGCAAATGATTTGATGTTGACAGGATATTAAAGTGTGTACGTTGTAAGCTTTCCACGCTGGCATTGACAGGCCTAGTATTAACGTCATTCCACGGTTGAGTGATGTGGAGGCCCAGTTGTAAGGTCTTCACGTGGTTGTGTTTGTAATGAGCATCATAATAAGCTGAGCTGTTCCATGCACTGGCTCTCGGTCTGCTTACTTGGAAATTGGTAGATGAAGTAATCAATGCAATATTGATTGCAATCGTTGCTCGAATATCAACGTGCCTTAACTGGCAGATATCCCACTGTTGATCTCTGGAAGATCTAGGGCTGGGAATGAAAGCCTATTCACGCGTTGGTAAGTAATGGAAAAAATGGTTTTCTGGCATTCATTGTTACGTTTAGTGGTAAGGTTGCAGAGCCGATCGTTTGCTACAATGTAGGGTTTTAGAGTTTGTTGAGAGGAGGACTCCTTCCTCAGTCTCGAACATTGGACCTCTGAGGGATAGTTTTAATAGTTGCAGGCTTACCTTCTTGTGCCATAGCACTATGATACAGCCATGGTGGTCGTGTGTGGTTTTTCTTCTGTCAGTTGTTGAATTCGTAGTTTGATCGTCCAGTTTGTGAAATGGTCCTCTGTGTTTAGCTTGTGGTTGTTGTCAAAAGCCATCAAGCTTCGTCGTTCTTGCTGGTGTGGTGTGCCAATGTTCATAACTTCATTTTGAATGGTAAGTACTCACGATAATGAATCTATTACTGTGTTATTTGCTTTTACATTTGCGTTTCTTGTTTTGTAACCCTTTGAACTGTATCTTTGGTAGGTACCCACTTCGTAGGAGGTTGCTAGAAAAGGTTTTGGAATGGAGATGATGCATCTTGTCACGTACCCAATTTCCTGAATTAGTAAAATCAGTAAAAATTAAAATTTTTTCAAACATAGATGATAACAATAAAATATGTAACATACTAATCCGTCTTTGAAACACCACATCGGTTAATTACTCATTACAATATATAGAATATACATAGGATTTAGCTACTAAACTCTTATAAACTTATTTTAAAACAACATGTAAAAGACACATTAACTTGTTTTACCATTTGAACATTCTCATAGAACTCTTACTAAATAACAATAAATGCAATTGTACCCGTTGAAACCTTTTAGCACATCTTTATCTCATGGATAACATAGTCAATAAGAAAACAACCTAATTGATAACAACATTAACAAGATCATAAGGCGAATATATTAGCATTATACATCACATAAACAACCAACCTTATATATGAAATGTATACATCAAGTAATCAAGTTTTCATTCATAAAGACACATTTGAGGAACACCATAAGAAAACATAGGAGACCAAGGATAACGTGGTTCACTCGTACACAGGCTAGTCCACAAAAGGTGTGTGCATCTTTTATTATTAAGCAAAAAGCAATAGTATTACGACTAGCAACGGAGTTGCTGCAACGCGATTCCTTCTCCTTTCGTCAAGCTTCTATCAAATAGAACTTTTTCATGAATCAACAAAATATAAAATAGTTGTGTCTTCAAGGCATCAATTAGCCCTACAAAAAGATTTAGAAGGAAACCACACTTTCACAGAATACCTACAACAAGATGTACGAACTAGCATAATGATAAACATCATTTTAGCATATTGCGAGGACAACTATGTTTGTATCCTTTAACGTTTCAAATAGTATCTACAACTATTCCTATTTTGACATAAGTAAAAATCTTCATATCCCTATTTCAATATGACCATATCCTCATCCTAATGATATATGCTTTTACTTATATCACAATATGTAATTGAAATAGGTTAATATCTTTTAACATATATATGAATAACCATTATTACATAGTCCTTCGATTCCCACTAATATAGCGATAGTTTAGCATTTAAAAGATATCCATGAATAAAGTTTAACTAACCATATAATATTATGTGCATTAGCAGTGATTATGGAAAATACACCCTTACTTCTATTGACTGTGGGCACCCAAATGTACAACATAAATCTAGTGGTTCATCCATGATAGGGAATAAAAATGTAAGTAAATATATCCAACCCAAACATCGTTCTACGCAGCAATAATCATAAGCAATGGGGAGAGATCTTCTAAGTTGGCGTATGACATTATCTACATTTGTGATCAATCAGACATAATCAGCTTTGCATATGAACTGGAATCCTGGCATTACTCATTGACAGAGATCTAATTATTTTAATTTGAGCTATGATAAAAGAACTTCACAATATCTGGAAACACTTAAATGCCCAGAATAAAGATATACCAGGATTCATCATTCACAAAATACTACCACGGTTTTAAATCAGAAAAAGAGCAACCTGGTAGGATATACCGGGATTCATCATTCACAAAGTACTACCACGGTTTTAAATCAGAAAAAGAGCAACCTGGTAGGATATACCAGGATTCATCATTCACAAAATACTACCACGGTTTTAAATCCTTACCTAAGAACTCTGTCAACGCTCATTGCAGAGATGGTAAGATAAAACTCCCTTAACTAACCTATGTGGAGTATTCTACCCAAAAGAAAGTAGGAAACACTTCTGATGGAATACAGTCTTTATTGCGCATAATTGCAGAGACCGACTGTATAAATTAAGGATCTAATAAAAAAAACAAATAAGCTGTGATCTCTACTCTGAGCATGATAACTTATCGAGCCTATTATGCCAGGAGTATTTAATTAAGGGTTAACTATTTTTAAAAATAATCTTGCATGGTCGGAGTCATCAATTAAGGACAAAATACCAACAAACAGTATAATAAATATATACCTCAGCAATCTTTGAAAACCAACAATACTTATCAACATTCGAATACCGTTTAAATGGAAACTATGACTACGGAAGAAAATAAAAATAATAGGCAACGATAGAATATTTGAAGTTCTGGCATATCATTCCTAAGATGGCGAACTAAGAAACAAGGTAACACTCTTAAAAACAACCTAAATCTTACAGAGATGGATGGATCACCTCTGGTATATGGCATACTTCTCAACAACGAGGCAGGAATCAACGGGTTACAAGAATAATACAGAATAACATGGGAGGGAAGAAGAACATAACTACCGTGGTAACACAGAAAACTATACGTAGATTGCATCATTCCTTTATGCAAACCAAGACGGAGATAGGTGTGTGCCTTGCTTTGAATACAGGGAGATCACGTCATTCAAACTATATGAATATAAGCAAGAACTATAGCTTTATCCTAATACCAACCATTTTCCACAGTCTATATAAATATATCAAGTTCTTAAAGACAGATTTCGACCTCTTCTTGGTTTTTATCCTAAGTAATTTAACCATCTGAAAAACTAAATATACATGAAAGACTTTGGCTTACATCTAAAGAGTACAACAATAACCCTGTCATCTACAAGATGAATGAACTCATAAATGAATATACTGAAAGAGCTAAGAACTATCTAGGGCATGAAAGATCCCTTACCTCCGTCGCAGAGCTATGAGTAGACAAGGCAAAGATTACTTGTTTCGGGTGCTTCTCCTCTCGGAGCTTCCCAATCTCAAGCACTCGTTCATTGTCACTTTCTCTCAGTCACGGCGTATGTAAATATCTATCATTCCCCCAAAAATAGTTAACCTATACAATGATCTCCCCGTATCAATGGCGGCCCCCTCCTCTAAATACAAACCCAAAGTTATTTGGCATAAGCGCCACTACTCAAACGAGTTTTGACAGATGGGTGAGACTTCCCTCTAGTAAGGTGACAAGTGGAAAAAATCCTCCACGTGGTGAGTACAAATGGTGGCTCTTGAGAGCAACCAACATCTCAATCCAACAACGGCTTTCTCCAACTCTCATTGAGTTCGGCGGTGGGGGAAGTAGTGGACATTTAAAATTATTGAGTTAGTTTTAGGTGTTCTTAGTTGTAGTTTAGAAGAACTCTTGGTGGTAGTCATTCGATGTCTCACTCAAGGAGACAAACTCACAGAAATATCTAAACATTTATACAACATTAAAAATAAAATATTCCTTTTTATCTTTTAACAATCTTCTTCCCTCCTATTTCTTAGTCGAACTATTAACATCTTTTGGGGTGAAAATATATTGCTAACAATTGTTAATTAAATGCATTCTTTACCAATTATTAAACCTTGTTTCTCCTCTCGGCATGAGGAGGTATAAGATTAATTTCGACAAAAAGAACCTACTTCTTAGCTTTTCTATAACAATCTTAAATCCATCAATATGGCTCGATCTCTCTTCCATTAAGTTGTGGAAATCCAAGCCAATGTTTAATATAATAAACTATACCCAAATAGTTTAAAATAAAGGTTTTAAGACCATCCAAATATATAAAAATTAACTTCTCCAAAGACTATCAAAACAATAGAGTACATACTCCAAATATATATATATAAATACGTCATTTATGGTCATGGATAGTCTATCCAATGTAGCATATATATATATATATATTGCTTTTTAGGCATATTTTAAGATTCTCATTAAAAATAGAATCCTTAAGGTTATTATTTAACTAACATCCTTATAGTAATGTCCCCATAGGGGGCTAAAGGTATAAACACCTCCTTAAGAAGATTTCGTTTATTTTCCTATCATCAAAGTTGAGAATAGACTGTGATATCCTAGTGAGTGACTTCCTAGGATCATTCACTAATGATCTTACCAAAGTGGCTTAACCTTATTTAGGTAAATTAAAACATTTAGGCCATATTATGCCACACACACGATTGTGGTGAATAGTATCGTCAATACTCTAGCTTCCCATGGCTTTTTAGCTAGTCGAGTTCTCTCTCTCTCTCTCTCTCTCTCTCTCTCTCTCTCTCTCTCTGTCTTTCTCTTAGTGGATTCCTTGCCTCGTCGTTTTAGTCATGTCTAAACCTTTAGTCGCTAGGTATAAAATAACATTTATGAATCATAACAATAGCTTCATGGTCCACTGGTGGGGCCTTGGCCTTGAGCTCCTCACTAGGGCCAATTACAAAATTCATATGTATTTTTATAAGAGTAATAACAATCCATGTCGAATTTGAGGGATATTACACATCTACTTCCTGGTAAGCTCCGGTGGTTCTTGAAACCTCATAGGTTCCTTTGGCATGGTTTTGATGGTGATTACTGTGTGCCGAGAGTTGTAACTATTCGACCTTGTTTCGGTGATGGCCGAGTGTGAATTTTTAAAGTCTTGTTTTGATATATGTTGTATAGAGGATAACCTTTAGTTATTTAAGTTGCTATTTGACTCTTCGATTCCTAGCTGTGTCGTTTAATAAGAACTTCGCACTCATGTTTGCGCTGCTAAAAGTTAAGGGTAAAACCCTATGTAGTTTGTGGATCTTGACCTCGTTTTAATGTTTTGGTTGATAAGGGGTAAGCCTCTGTGTAATGTTGGAACCTTGACATGTTCGATATGTAAACTCTGTTATTTATAAATGTTGAATGCATAACGAAGAACTGAGGGTTCACTTGCTCTTCTAAAACAATGGCTCGTTTGTAAAGAAGTGTTTTGTTTTGATGTAATGGTTGAAGGGTTGTTTATATAACTGTTAAGTGATGCAAAACAACTATAGTTGTCTCTGGTTGAGAGTTATGGTTTGCATAATTGTAGATAGTTTATTCTTGTACTTCGTTACTGTTGTTGATAATTACGTTTTTTGGAATCGTGATGAGATAGTTCGGTTGTTAAGTGCTTTTGGAATGGTTATGTCATAGTGTTCGATTTTGTTTCACGAATGAAACCCTACTTGTACCTTTCGTCGTCAACCTTATCTGTACAGAGAAGTCGAACCCATGAACTAGTCCTTAACTCATACATGTGAATGTTTCGACACTGTGTATGCTTTCTTACTAGGGTTGTGAGCTATCGTTAGGTATTGATACTGAATTGTGCTTTCTGCTAAGTGATGCTTACTGTCTTGTAGTAGTCTCAAAATGTTAGTTAGGGTTTGGAAATCTATAACTATTATATCCTTAGAATGAATGTCTAAAGTTTTGCCATGAAAGGCTAGATGAGAAGTTTATGAACTGTGTAATCAGAATCTAAGCTTTGTGATAACTTAGGGTTTTGATGCTACTATGCTAGTATTTGTATTTCATAATTGAAATCAAATGTGATAGTTTTTGGAATAAATAAAATGTGTGTACTTATAACAATCTTGTACAGAACATAGTTTTTGCAGCTGCTATAATTCTTAGAATATAAATGCTTGAAAAACATGAAATGTATAATATTGATATGCATGTGATTTCTATATAAACTAGATAGAGTTAAAAGAAATATATAGAACTGTGCAGAAACAATGTATTTTTCTTTTATTTAAGAATTAGATGAATGCTATGCAGCTGTTTATACTATATTGTAATATTTACTGTGTTTAAACATATGGAAGAATTTAACAAGAACTCTACTGTATACATCTTTCCAATCAATGTCATTCTTCCTATCACTCATCTTTCTTAATTTACTTCTCTATACTGGAGTACAATGCAGAGAACAGCACGGGGAAAAATATAGAGATGGTTATCGATTCAATCATTTCACAAAGCTTTTTCATTCAGAATTATACTTAGATCAGAAAGTAAAATAGATTCTTCTATAAGACTATAATTAATAATTCTATTGTGCAGAAACATTTAACTATAAAAAGTAAGAACAATAAAACCTGGTTGACTGTAGGAGAAACAAACAACCCAAGGAACTTGTTCCACCCAACCTCTTCCTGAAGACAGCCAAGTTACTTGCCCTAGGACCCCCGAGCCTGTTCACTGAACCACTAGGAGGAGGATTCTGTAGAACCCTTAATACATGAGCTTGTAGTAGAATATAGATTATCCAGACATAAAGACTCAACAATCAAAGAGACCTGCACCAGCACCTCTGGTTTTCCTTCTTGGTATGATTAGCAGACTCACAATTGCACTCTCACATAGCCTCCCTATTCGAATCTCTCAGTGATCACCTGATACACTTGAGGAATATTTCTGCAGAAAATATTGTAGGGGGCTGCCTGCCCAATTCGAATTGCCTTATCTAGGCTACCTAGGCCTTTTAGTGGTTAACTGGTCATTAATGAGCTATCTGCACTCTTCCACCCACCTGGGGGATAGTGCCACAAATTTAGGGGTAGTTGTCCCATAACCAATAGCTAGTGGTGGAATGCAAATGCTTCCATCTGTCCCATACCTTCTAACAACTTCCATTCCTCCTAGTGGGTCACTGAACACTCATTTAACAGTTCCCTTGGGTGTTTGTCACCTATTTTAATTTATTAAATAATAATAATCAGTAATTACAATCATCCTTGACCAAACTTGGTCATAATTACAAAACTTTGTAATTATAATTTAACATAAAGTATTTTGCAAATAAAATAATATTCTTAGAATTTGGGTAGGTGACAACTCCTTAGACACACTGCCTTTGTATCAATGACTATAGTGGAGAGATAGGTTGACCTTGATAGAGACTCGGGTGTAGGGCCTTCATGATAGATTCATGATAGACCTATGACTGGTGGTAGCCATGATGAGCCTTATAGTTCAACGGAGACAATGGCACATCTTTGTCACCACTGCAAGCACACTTTCCCTATCCTGGTCGATGGATTCTATATGGAGTAGGTTAGCACTTTTTTTAATGATTTTTTAATCATCACTTGAGAAATTGTAAAATAATTTTAAAGAATTTATGTATGACTTAAACTGTTATTTCAATGTATAGTTATTTATAGTGGAGACGTCGACATGGGAGAACGTATGATCCCCATCCTGGATGCAACAATGGAAGCTGCAACTGAAATTGCAGCACCTCACACGGAGTTATTTTCAGCACCTCACACAATATTGTTATTACTTATGGCATTTCTATTACTTATGTATTTATATTTATGACACACACGATGATAGTTCGTACAATATTTTTGAATATTTTGATTGCCTAAATAATTACTTGTTTAATATGTTCATAATGTGCATGCATTTTGGTGTCCAAAAGTATGCACAGAGTATGATGACTAGCCATCTCCTCCAGATATCGACATGCACCATATACACAGCTATAATGTGTAGTTAAAATCATGCTTTAAATTTGAATTTTTATGACTTACTATGGTTTAATTTTATTTTTTTCTATTAAAATATGATATTACAAATGTATATGCAGGTGCCACCAAAAGCTACAGGTGACATTGTTCCACCTCCCCACTTCAGTCCCATGTTTCCACCCTCTCCCATGATTCATCCCCCTCGCTTCCATCCAGACCCCTCCCTTCGTCCACCCCCACCCTTCCATCCCACCTCCCCTCTCCATCCATACTCCCCTCTTCGTCCATCCTCCCCCCTTCATCCATCCTCCCCCATTCGTCCACACCCCCCATCTATACATCCTCCCCCATTCATCCATGCCCCCCGTCTATCCATCCTCCCCCATTTTTCCATGCCCCCCCTTCCATCCATCTTCCCCCATTCATCCACAAACCCCCTTGTGTCCATCCTCCTCCCTTTATCACGGACTTCCCTCCCATTCACCATCCCTCAACATCCCCCTATCCATTTTAGGTCGATACCCCCTATCGTACATCCGGTAGGAGTTCATCGTCCATGATGTCCTCCTCCACCCCATACCACCATGCCCTATTCCACCATATCTTCTTTAGTTCCCTCCACTATTGTGGAAACTACTCTTCTAGTATCTGTTAATGTATCTACACTGGATGCACCCGTAGTTGTTGCAACTTCATCTTCCACCCCACCATGACTGCATCAGAGAAGGTTGTCTAGCAAACTGCTCCACCTGCTAGCCCTGAAGCCTAGTCATGTCCATTATCGGAGGTGTTCATGGTGAGAATCAAGTTAATTTATGAAAATATTGTGATGCATTAATGAAAATTAATTTAAGAAATTACTATTTTTCAGTGAAATGATTGTCATAAATGTTGTAGGGTGGCATTGCTAAGAGGCTCAGTAGATTCAAGACACCTTCCTCAAGTCTCCCACTCCCATCAGCGGTGCGTTATTTAATATTTAAATTCTACATTCATTTTATAAATGTGGTAAATGTTACAAATGCTTGAAAATTATGGTATCTTATATCATTTTTTTTAGAGCCTGGAGAGACGGTCTACTCCTAGATGGAAGATGGCCCGAGATTCCACTAGCTCCAACAAGAGGAAGATCGATTTCAAAGATGCGCCTGGTAGTGACAAGGGTGGGAATGATGCTTGACATACCATGTTATGCACATTAGCCACGATGTGGAATTTCTGGGTACAAGTTTCCATGTACTTGGTATCTACGACACCATTTTCCATGTATTTTAGATCTACAGCATGAGTTCTCGGACTTTGTATAGGGCACGAGTTGCCATTGTGTTTACATTGGGAACTGTGTTGCACTGTTTTCCAGCAAATTTATATGTTTGGGTGAGTTTTGTATCTTTGATGTACATGGATTTTCAGTTATGTGATTTATATCCATGTTGTCTATATTTGTATCTTGTTGTCTCTTGTTGTGTGTATTTGCCTAGTAAACAACATCATGCTTTTAAAACAAATGGTTGAGTTTGAATGGCTTTTGATATGATTTCCTTCGTTAAGGTTTAAGTGTGACTTTATATTTAGAATTGACATAATGAATATTATTTCAATTGGTTTATATTATGAAATGTATTTTGATCCTAAAATGTCATTCTTATAAGATCCAACTTGTTTGTATACATCACAATGCAAGGATGAAAGTTCGATGGTAAAATTCAACACATTGAGTAGTTATTGGAGAAATTTTATGGGGCCCCTGATATGAGCACTAGGGATATACTTGAGATTTTCCTATACCTTATTATTTTGACAAGTTTTACTAAAGTGTTGTCATTGTATATGAAATTGTTGTGTAATTGATGAATGATAATGGTGATCTTCCCAAATACCAAAAGGTTCCTTATGCTTGTTGAAAATGTGATCTCAATCTCTTGACGAAGAGCATTTAAGTCTATACTTTATTATTTGAAGCATTCCCTAGACCCCGTGATATTTTGATTTATTGAGTTCTCTCTGGATCAATGAAGGGTCCCCCTTATGTACCTACCACCCCTAGTAATCTTGCTTGTCTACCTACCACCCCTTGACACCCCCCTTGTGTACCTACCACCCCTGGTCATTTACACACAAACACACACAAGTTAGATGCACATAATTATATTTGCACACATATTAAAGATGTACAAATACATATATATTTACACTACAAAAACCTACACAAATAAAAATATTTATACATAAACATACAAAAAATACATCCACATAGGAAAATATCTATGCACACATACAATTTTTTTTTAAAAAAATGCACAAAGAAAACCATACAAATATTAGTATAAAATAACAAACAACATCACCCTTTTAAACACAATTACACACCTAAATATCATATTCAAATATTTTTAATTTTTAATTATGCATTAGGCTACAAAGGCATCTTCTAGGGACCAAGGTTCATGAATGATGCCCTGAAGCATTAAAAATGACCCATCAAATTGATCATTTGTCCTAATTTGAAATATACCAGCCAAGAATGGGCTAGAATCTCAATTCAGAACACAAATTTTAAGCAAAATTTTCACTAGTAAATTTTAACAATTATTATAATCTGCAAGGTGATAAATATGGATACTACTCCCAACCCAAGGATGATAGGGAAGACTTTAGGTTCTAGTTTTTATATGGAAAAGTGTGCAGTAGGAAGGTAGAAGCAGGGCCAATTTCCAATTCCTATGCACAAAACACTGGAGCCATTTACTTTTCAATAGTCAGCCAAAGTTGATGTCTATTTCGATGCTTCCTAGGCCTTCCAGCATATGCAAAATAGACTTAGATGTAACACCTGAATGAAACTAGGGTTGTATGTCAGAACTTAAACTATCTAATAAATGATGGAACATAGTTTTATGGAAATTGGGAGGCTATGGATGAATTTGGGAGCAAAATGATCAAGTGCGCTAGGTAGGACTACTCAACTAGCAGTTTTCCAAACTCTCTGAAAGTGACTAAGGTGTATCCAAAATATTAGAAATTTTGTTTGGGGTGATTTAATATTGTCTCAGGAACCTCAAACAACCATCATATCATAAAATAGGCTCATACATAAACTTTACTGGCCAAAATGGAAAAAACTAGTCATTAATTGATCCACAAAGAGCTAGCCTTCCATTTATTTGTTCCAAATTGGCCCAAAGGATTAAAAATTTCACTTATGGAATAAAGGACGGTTTTGATACAATATATTGAACATCATCGATTTGAAATCATAGGTCTTGATTAGAGAATAAATATATTTTAACATTCATACCGTCAATGCATCTCCAATGCTAGGAAATATTGCAGTATTGAGAAAATGAGCATGAGAAGAGGAGGAAGAGATGGAAGTATACACTGGAACTTATAGGAGGATGATACTAGAGATATTAAATGTATACCAGGTGCAAAATGGACATTATGGGCTGCATTGGACTCCTCCACTGAAATGGAGCACCTCCTTCTGATTAAATCTTCCAATACTCTCTCCAATAGAACTCTAACTGATGATCATTCTCTGGAAGCTTGAGAATATTCAATAATGGACTGATGTAGATCTGTATATCAGCATTCCATGGCTATGGATCTTATCAATGGCTGACTGGTACATGAAATACCCTAGGGTTCATCTCTCAAGCAATGGTTGAGGCACATCTCTCAACTTTGAGTAGCAAGAGCTCTCAATGAAAACATTAATTAACCAAAATATGTGAATGGGAGTTGGAATCATTCTTTCATAGATCAGGTAAATTCATCCAAAATACATCCACATGTGTGAGAGAATAAGGGAAAATTCCTTGAGAGAATTAGAAATTACTTGTTTTGCAAAACTTTCCTACTTTGTGCCCTTTCACTAGAATTAGCAAGTGTGCCCTACTTAGCCTTTTTGAATGTTGCACGTTTTTCCAAACCGGTTTCTTTCTGCACTTTCCTTCTTTTAAACTTTCTTGCTTTGTGTTTTTTCCTGTTTTTTCCTTGCTTTTGTCAATTTCCACTTCCTTATGTTGCCACCTTGCCTTTACCTAACTCCTTGATTTTTTTGAGCTCTCCTCTTAAGTAAGTGAGGTCCACTTTTCCCTTATGGGCCCTCCTATCCATGTCATCATTAATTCTTTCCACAAAAATTAATTAATAATGATGAGACGTTTATTTTCAAAGGAAATTTAAAACTCATAATATTACAAATAATTAATTAATCCATGTCATAGTACTTGTGCCCAAAATTTACCCCTATTAATTATTCCTTATTTAATTATTTTTCTTAGACCCCCTAGGGATGGGAGGATCCATGTCTTAACCAAATTCACTAGGAAATGGACATGACAGTCCTCCCTCCCCAAGACTGATTGTCCTCGTGCAGTTGCAATCCAAGATGTTGCAAAATATGTTCACCTTCCCAGGTTGCATCTTCACTAGGAAAACCCTTCCACTGCAATAGATATTATTTAATGGTTCTCCTCCTCAACTTCTTTTCTCTAACCTGCAAAATAATTTCTTCTTCTAAGGCCAGATGTCCTTCATCATCGAGGGGAGGAAATTTTTCTGAAACAATTACTTGTTTTCCAACTACTTTCTTTAAGCATGGAACATGGAAAACATTATGTATCTTACTTCCTGATGGAAGATCTAATTCATAAGCAACTTCACCAATTTTCCTTGTGATCCTATAAGTCCCATAGAACCTTCGCAACAATTTATCATCCCCTTTTTATTTTAGAGTGAATTGCCTGAAGGGTTGCAACCTCAAGTAGACCAAGTCACCTTCTTGGAAGGCTCGGTCTGTTCTATTCTTATCTGTAGTCATCTTCTGTTGGTTCTACGCAACCTCCAAGTTTTCTTTGAGGGCTTTGAGTATGTCTTGGATTTTTTGCATCCAATCCTTTTCTTTTTATGCTCTGCAATCCCCAAAAATAAGATATGCAAATGTGGGGGATTCATATCCAAACAGAGATTTGAATGGGTTCATTCCAATGGAAAAGTGGAATGTTGTATTATAACAGAATTCCCCCAAATGTAGCCAGTTGACCCATGCTATTTGCTGCTCGGTAACATAATTTATGAGATAACCCTCCAACCATTTATTTAACCTCTCAGTCTGGCCATCAGTCTATGGGTGGTATCTTGTGCTTAGATTTAAACTAGTTCCAACTAGTTCAAATAAAGTTTTCCAGAAAGCACTAATAAATTTGCTATCTCAGTCACTTTTTATAGTCTTGGGCAGACCATGCAATCTGAATACTTATTTAAAAAATAGTGCAGCTAATTGACTGGCAGTAATAGTTGATGTGATAGCAAAAAAATGAGCAAATTTAGTCAATCTATCAACTACTACAAAGATTCTATCCTTACCCTGAGTTTTTGGCAGTCCTGTGATGAATCCATGGACACACTTTCCCATTTTTGTTCTAGGATTGGTAGGGGTTGTTGGAGACCAACAGGATGAGTGTGCTCCACTTTACTCTGTTGGAATCCAATAAACTCCCTTACATTCCTTAACACATAATTTTTTAGGCCCTTCCAATTGAACCTCTCTCTCACCTTCCGATAAGTTTTTAGGAATCCAGGGTGACTTGCTGCTGGTGCATTGTGGGAAGCCACCAAAACATTTTTTTTAAATTTTGATCCAGCCACTACAAAAATTCTATCCTTGTAATATATGACATCATTGGGGACTTGGTATAGGCATCATCATGGATCACCCTATCCAACACTTCACAAGCAAATTGGTTCTTAGAGTATTCCATAGCTAGTTGGACTTTCCAATCAGTAGGCACTTGTAGCAAAGAAAAAGTAGGTTTCCTAGAGAGGGAATCAGCTACCACATTCATCTTACCCTTTTTGTATTCTATGTCAAAGTCATAAGGCTGAACCTTACTTACCCATTTATTTTGTCTATCATTCAGATCTATTTGGGTTAATAAATGTCTCAAACTATTGTGATCAGTCTTGACTATGATTTTGCCTCCCACTAGGTACTGCTTGAATTTGGCTAAGGCATGCATGATGGCCAACATATCTTTGTCATAAATTGAATAATGCCTCTCATGTGGCTGCAAATTTCTTCTCTCATGGGCAATGTGATGCCTATTCTGCATTAAAACCACTCCAATGCCTTCTCCCAAGGCATCACATTCCAATATGAAAGGCTGAGTGAAATAGGGAAGTGAAAGTACTGGGCAACTGCTCATGACTTCCTTCATTATGTTGAAATATTTTTCAGCCTCATTTGACCAGCAAAAGGTACCTTTCTTGGTGAGATCTATCAAAAGGGATGTTATCTTGGAAAATCCTTTTACAAATTTCCAGTAGTAGGTGCACAGACCAATGAGTCCCCTTAAGGTCGTTATGTTCTTCAGGCTTGGACATTCAAGTATGGCCTTAATCTTCTCCATATGTAATTTGAATCCTTCTTTCCCAATTATATGACCAAGATCAAGAATCTCAGTCAATCCAAACTCATGCTTGGACAATTTCGCATAAAAAGACTGTTCTTCCAGGATTGTCAAGACATTGTCCAAATGGTGCAAGTGTTCTTCCCATGTCCTAATGTAAATCAAAATATCATCAAAGAATACAAGGACATACTTACATAGCTGCTTACTGAAAATTTTGTTCATGCAGGATTGGAAAGTAGTCGGTGCATTGGTTAAGCCAAAAGGCATGACAAGAAACCCAAAATTTGCATAATGGCACCGAGAAGCAATTTTCTGGATGTCTTCATCCTTCATCCTAATTTGGTGGTATCCAGAGCGGAGATCAATATTAGAAAAGTATTTGGATCCATGTATCTCATCCATCAATTCATCAATCCTTGGGATGGGATATATGTTCTTGATGGTCTTCTTGTTCAAAGCCGTATAGTTAATGCACATGCACATTGTTCTGTCCTTGTTTTTGACTTGGACCACCGATGATGCAAAGGGACTTGAGCTTGGTATTATGAATCCCATATCAAGCATCTCTTTGATGGTCTTATGAATATCATCCTTGAATATTTTTTGGTGCTTATAAGGATGGATATTGATAGGAAAAGTGCCATCTTCTAGCTCAATCCAATGTCCAGTACCTCTGTCAAGAGGCATTCCATGTGGAAGATCTTCAAACACTTTCTTGTGCTTGTGTAGCAGAATTTGGATGTCCTTCAGATGGTGTGACATATATGGAAGTCCCTTTAGTTTTGATGAAACATTCAGCAACCCACTCAATACCACCATGCCTCAATATCGACCTCATACTATTTGCAAAAATCACTTGTTTTGGGTAGGTGTTGACACCCTTCAAAACTACTTGCTTTCCTTCAACATCTTTGAAGCTCATTTGGGGTACTTGGTAAATAAATAAATGGTCACCAATAGAGTAGAACCATTTCAATCCCAACACCACATTGATATCAGCCACATTGAAAACATAAAATATGTCAATAACAGTATGGTCTCTAAGAGTTACTTGCAATTTTGGGATCCATTGCTTACACTCCATAGTGTTGTTTCTCGGAATGATGATAGTGAAAACTCTAAATTTTTTTGTTTGTAGATTTCTCCTCTCTAACATGGCTCCATTAATAAATTTGTGGGTGGCACCCCCATCGACCAAAATGGATACCTTTTGTCCTTGCACAACCCCTTTGACTCTCATTGTATGGTAGCGGGGATCTCCACTTAAAACTGCAATTTTTCTTTTTAGCTGCGCGGGTGGTTCTTCTCCTGCTATTTCATAACCATCATCTATTGGTATCTCTTCTTCCACTCCTTCCTCCTCACTTTCTGAAAATACCTCAATATATTTTTCTTTCCCCTTAGCACATTTGTGGCCTGGAACCCAAGGTTCCTGACAAGGCTCACAGGAGTGTTACACTCCACCACTTGCCTTTGTTTTTCCTACACAGCAAGATGTGGTGAAGGGTTAAACCATGGGACTAACAACTCAACCCTTTAAGGATTGTCAAAGCAAGCAATTTAATGCACAACAAAATTGAAGGGGTTGTGATATTACCTGGTTGTGTATTGAGTCGCAGCGTAGCCAAATACAATCGGCACCTGGAAACACAAAGCAACAAAAAGGTTAAACCTGGACCTTGGCTAGGAAAACATTCACGTAATGTAAATTGTAGTAAGCCGAACATTGTAAACAACATAACTTTGGTGCAACAGAAAGACGTAAAACATACCTTGTGTGGTGTTCATGCCGAGAATGGTAGAAACTGGTGCAGCCTTCACTTGTGGAAATGAAGCGCCATGAGTGGCTGCAGATCTCCACCATACCCTACACGGAGATGAAGCTCTCGTCGCAGCCGAGCAACAATGAACCCAAGTTCCAAGTGATAATCTTTTCACACTAGGTACCGAAGAGAGAGGTGGACACCTCTGTTGCCGGTGGAGGAACGAGTTATTGTAGGCATGGGGATGGCTGGGCGTGAAAACCTGTTAACACCTAAAAAGTGTTCACTACCTCATCTACCACATTATATGGCTCATTTGTCCATTTTCCTACCATATTTCCCTTAAAAACCCAAAAAATCCCATTAAAAAGCCTCCAAAAGGCCTAAAATGCCTCCAAAGGGCCACAAAACCCTCAAAATAGCCTAAAAAAGGCTAAAAAAACCCCTTTTCCTCCAAAAATAGCAAAAATCCCCTAAAAAGGGAATAAAAAATATAAAATAATGAGGAAAAGGAGGAAAAAACCCTATACAGCTGCCCAAAACCATGTGTTCCCTAAAACCATGGGTCAGCACTCCACCACCAAAAAACTATAAATAGGTGATGGAGATCCCTTATTTCATATCCACAATCACAAGCACCCTTACTCTGCCAAAATCTCTCTCGAAACCCTAGTTCACCATTGAACTACTTTCACCTTGAGTGCCACTTTTGGCCCATTCCCATCACTGGAGAAGGAGAAGGAGCATATTGAAGCTTGGAGCATCCTCTTGGACACTGCAAAGGGCTTCATCAAACCTTCACATTGAAGGTAATATCAATACAAAAAACTCATTGTTCAAATTTCTTGTTTATGTTTCATGCATGTTTTAGAAGTAATTTAATTTCTGTTTTAGCTTAATTATTTACATTTACTGAACTGCTACTAAGGAGTCCATTCTCCTTAGTAGGTGCTCATTTACACAAGCTAGGGGTAAAACCCTAGCTACAGTTTTGGCGACTCCCCTAGATTTTGAATTTCTGGTTTCCGTTTTGAATTTTTTACTTTCGGCTGCCGCATACCGCGTCTTTTCCCTCTGCAGTCGCATCCCGACCGCGCCTTTCAGGCCTTTACCTGCGATCCGACCGCGGCTCTCAGACTGCTTCCGACTCCTCGCCGGCGGATTCAAGTCTGTTACCTGCGATCCGACCGTGGCTAATCAGCCTGTTTGCCGCGATCTGACTGCGCCTGTCGGCCTTTTTCCCGCGTCCCGACTGCAGCTTTCTGCCTCTTTCGTGCGTCCCGACTGCGCCTGTTAGCCCTTCTGCCGCGACCTGACTGCGTCTTTTACCCTGTTTCCTGCATCCCGACCGCCGCTGTTGGCCCGAAAGCCGCGACCTGACCGCGTCTGTTTTCCTCAAACCCGCGATCTGCCTGTTCTGATTCGCCACAGACCCGCGGTCTGATTTCTGCTTTTTTCCTATTTTGAGCCCAGCCCCTTTTGCTGCAATATTTTCTGCATCTGAATAGCCCTCTGTCCTACCTGCAGCCTCCCTCCCTCACAGCCTTTCTGTAACACAATTTCTGTTCCCTTTACAGAATTCTTTTAAAATTTCAGTATTTTTAATTCAGAAAATTTTGCAAGTTAAAATTTCAATTTCAGCATTATTGATAGTTGGAAATTGCCCCCCTTGTGGCACTTCTATTTTTGGGTTCATCACCTCACGAGCACACACTCTGTCACATAAATCAAGTGAGCCTTAAAAAGTACCTAATTGAACCAACATTCTAACCCCACTTGGGGAACACAAAAGAATCATTGTAGTTAGGTAGGGTCGGGGGGATAGGCTTCCAATAACACCCCTCGGTCACTTTCACTTGAGACATAGTTGTTGTCCAAATAGGGAACCAAAATCCCCTAGTACTTTTTGGCACGGTCACGACCAGTTTATCAGAGGGCCTCTCCCTTAGGAGGGTTGAAGTCGGGAGACTGGTTCCGGAGGCCTGAGTGGAATACCGCACTCCATTCAGTAACCGAAGGGCTACCTTTCGCGGTTCGCGGGATATCCCTGTATAGGGGTATTGCGATCAACGAACTAAACGGCAGATTCACCTTTCTGGACGTGTCATGAACGGGGTATCTTAGTTACCATTCTTCTAGGATTGAATACCCGGTGTCCCTCCCGGTAGGGGGATATCATAGCCACTTGGCTTTCCTACTCATATTGTCTGACTTGGATTTCATCACCTTGCAGAGGATATGTTTAGTTGAGTCAGAATACTTGTAGTTAGGTGTTTGCATGCTCCTTTACCTCCCTTTGGTCTAGTGAGTCCACCATTTTTTCATTTTTAGGAAACCTGCTGCTTGTTGGTATTCTGACCATCTTTGTTGTTACTCCACCTATTGTAGCACAGCTGTTGCAATGGGTGTTTTGAGTTGGTTGTTGGCCTGAGTGCCTTGGTTTTTAGCTCTCCTTCTGCACACTCGGTTGCATTAGGGTTTTTGAGCTGTTTTTACTCACCTCAACCCACAGAGATTAGACACCATCTGTCACCATTGAGTCCCCGAGACATTCTCGGCGCCTCAGGGGCGAGCCCCCACAGCACGGTTCTCTTGACACCACCCGTCATAGATTCCGCTCATCATCTGTTGATACCATTCATCACAGGTCTAGAGCCTTGTCACTTGATTCCACTCGTCAGCGACGTAGGACTCCATCACCAGATAGTGACGCCCCTTACTTTACCTCGAATTCTGACGAAGAGTCTGAGAACCCTATTTATACTGCCCCTACTAGCCCCATGGCTGTCACGACTTCCACTCCGTTTGTCATAGGGACCATTGGTGGCACATCCACCACCACACCAGTTACTACACCTGTTTTGGGTATGCCCTCCATGGGGCCCCCATCTACCGTTCCCCTCACGGTACCTATTCCCGCAGCGGGAATCTCTATCCTCACTACATCAGTGGCTCACACTACCCACGGTGGTGCTGGACCATCCTCCACCACCTCAGTTCCCCCACTTGGGGGCACCCTCCCAAATCTTGTCCCTCCACTTGGGGGCACTGGCCCCAACTTGGTCCAACCCACTACTGTGTCACATTCTTCTTCCAGTTTGCCATTCATGGCTAGCCTCAACCTACCTGACCTAGCCATATTGACCAACGATCCTATTCGACACGACCCTACATGGCCTCATATGCCTACCAAGCTCCCCTCTGATATCCCTACGTTCGAGGGGAAGGCCGGTGAGGACCCACAAAACCATATCATGTCTTTCCACCTATGGTGTTCCTCTAACTCCATCGTGGATGACTCTGTTCGCCTCCGTCTCTTACAGCGCACCTTCACTGGCTCTGCAGCCAAATGGTATATCGAGCAACCACATGGGACCCACGCCACCTTTGCTTCCCTCGCCTCTACCTTCTTGCAATTCATCCAGTTGCCTGTTCGTTATGACGCAGGCGTTGAGATCCTTCTATCCTGCAGACAAAACACGGCTACCCATATCACGGACCACATCCATGAGTGGCGTCGACGCCGTAGCTTATGCAAGATCAAACTAGACGACCGTATCTTCCTAGATTGGTTCCTTAAATCCCTTCTCCCTATTATTGCTAAGGATGTGGCATTAGAAAGACCCCAGTCTGAAGAAGAGGCCATCCTTAAGGCTCAACAGTTCGACCTCATTTACGCCCAATCGGGTTACCTTTATACCATTATACCTGACGCCCCTCGCGGCGAGTCCTCCCAGCATGATGCGCCGGGGGCATCCCACGCTGCAGACGGTATCATTGGCCGTGTTTCTTCGCATCCTCAACCATTTTCCATAGCACGTCCTACCCCTGGCCCCGACCTTTCGCGGGCCACCTCACAGCCTGGAGCAACCAACTCATATGCTCCCATGACACACCACTATTCCCATGGACCCTCATGTCCACCTCAGTGCTTCGGTTATGTGACTCCTGCTTATGCTCCCCCCGTCGCACCTCAGCCTTACTACCATCAGCAGGTTGCCCCAGCTCCTGCGCCTCCACAAGCCCAACCCGCTTATTATACGCCACAGGCAGCCCCTGCGGCAAACCCACAACCTGCTCCGCAGCCATATCAGCATCCCCCTCAAGTTGCTGCACCTGCTCAGCCTCAACCTGCATACCATCCTCCGCAGCCTGCTCCAGCACCTGCGCAACCTCAGAATCCACCTGCTGCCCAAGGGTAAGTTTACGCCCAACAAAACCCGCAGCAAAACCAGAATAACCAATGTAACCAGGGCCAACAGAACCGCGGCAAGGGTCGCAATCAGGGGAACAACCAACCTGCAGACCAAGCTGGTCAACCGGCTAATCCCCCCGACAACAACAATGCGGCCGTCGCCAACCAGAACCCTGATCGCCCGCCCATGCAGGCTAAAAACCCCAATTTGCGAACGAACCACCCTTGTTCTATTTGCAGGGTCTATGGCCATTACACACACGCTTTCCCACACTTAGAGAGAGCTCGGCAACTTTGGGTTGACGAGGCCCATCGTCAAGGGCATGCGGCTCCCCAAGCACCGCCCAACCCCCCCAACCTCAACAACTCCCTTTGGTATTGCAAAACCCCTTACCAACCCAAGGCGTAGTGAACACTCAGCCGTTGGCTCCCCCTCAAGCCAACGCACCCCAACAACAACAGATCATGTACGCTGCTCCTGATCAACCCATGTTTGACTCAGGTACCCACCACTTACTGATGATGTCATCTGCTGATGTCAACCTCCAGACCCGTCGAAACCAATATGGCTCCACCTCTGAAGCCCCTCCCACGGATAAACCTACTAACGCCCATCCCACCGATCAGGCGTTACGTATACCTCCACCGCCCATAGACGCCGCTGCGAAAGCACCTCGTTTCCCACTTCGCCGAATCAACAATAACCCTAATGCGCGCGCTGCGTCAAACTACAACATTGTCGACGACCTAGCCCAATCTCCCGCAGCCATGTCCGCGTTAGAAGTCTTGAAGAACTGCCCTTCCCAGCGCAAGACTTTACTTTCCGCCATTGGGGGGATTGACCCAAATGATTCGAATTTGATGGCATTTGATTTAGACCAGTCTGAACCACGCCTACCTTCCAGCTTAGCATTCCAAGTTACTGTCTCCGTTCGGAATCTTGTCATCCATCGGTGCATCATCGATGAGGGTGCCTCCACATGCGTTATGTCTACATTCGTATGGCAGAAGCTAGGATCCCCTCCTCTCCAGCAGTCCACCACTGCATTACGCGCCTACGACGGTCGTTCGGCTCAGCCCCAAGGCCTCCTAGCCAATGTCCCCGTCCAGTTAGGTGGCAAGACTGTACTCATTGACATGGAGGTAATCAACGCCCAATTGGATTATAACCTTTTACTTGGCCGCAGCTACATGTATGCCATGCGGGCGGTTGCCTCTTCCGTCTTTCGCACCATGATGTTTCCCCATGAGGGACGCGTGGTTAAGGTTGACCAGCTCACCTACTATGATCCCAGTGCTCCCGCGGCACCTGAAAATGTTCTCCCCATGGTTGAACAACCTGTTTCTCATGCCACCACCTCGTTTGTTTCCTCTACGGGGCCTGGGGTTTACTCGGACGCGCCAATGACCTCCACCTTTCAATCCATTCCTCCGCCGTCATCTACGCCCGAAATGTCTGACTTATGTACCTTGTCCCACGACAACCTACCACCTAATAATCAACCACCCTTGTTGTCTAAACCACCATTGGTACCTAGCCACATTGGTGTTACACCGATCCATACAATCCCCTTCCTAGTCCCTCCATCGGGAGTAGTAAGCGCCCCGGTCATGGCTACCCTTAGCCTCCCTGGGTTAACCTTAGGATTACCTGTATGGTATCTTTCGCCTCCCGTTCGCCCGCCGACACCTGATGTCGTACTCCAACCGGTGCAACCCATGGCTACTACCTCTCAGCCACCTCCTGGTGTCTCTACCCCTTCGTCCTTGACGACTCCCCCTCCTACTCCCAAACCCACTGGGGGCAGAGGTCCACAACCTTGCACTGCTGTACTACCTCCAAAGACAGTAAAAAACCCTCCAGTATTTCGTGCTCCTCCCAAATGCTCGCTGTGCGACGAGTTGGGCCATGCGACCCACCAATGCCCACAGTTACCAGCATTACAGAAGCACATGCAGATGCTCGACGATGATCCTAACATCCCAACTGTCGAACTCAACCCCACGCCCAAGCCTAAAGATAAGTCCCTACGTACCAACCACTCCTGCGCCATATGCGGTATTTACGGGCATTATTCCCATCATTGTCCCGATCTCCCGGATTACATAGCGGCTCTTTATGAGATGAACAATCTGGATCTTGAGACGGCACCACCGACCATTGAGGAGATCTACCTCCCAGACTCTTCACCTTCTGGAGAGATTAATACCATCTATATGATTTCTTCCACTACCATTCCCTCGTCAACCGATTTGACGACGCAAACTTTCCGTACTGATGAGGAAGTTCTTGAGGCCCTTACTGCCTCGGATTATCCCTGGGATGATATGCATCATCGTTCCTACTTCATCCCAGAAGCATCCTCCTCTAGCACAGCTAACCAATTCACAGTTGAATCCAAAGACTTCCTCCCCACCAAGGTCGACCGGTTCAAGGACCCTATTCCTGCTCCTGACGCCTTCGAGGAGGGTAACATGGCCAACATCTCACCTGTCATCCAAGTTGATATCGCTGCCTCAGGACGTGCCCCTGAACTCATCACTTTAGGGGCATCCTGCAGTGAACAAGATATTGAGGAGTACCGAAACCTCTTCCAATAATTCCGTGATGTCTTTGCCTGGTCCTATACCGAAGTGCCCGATCTTGACCCCGCCATCATAGAGCACCACCTTGAAACCTCTGAGTCAAGGGGCATAATCAATCATTTTGAACCTTCCCCATCACATCTATCTCAGCATGTCAACGCACCCATTGTTCAAACCAACACATATGTGATCACAAACCCCATGCACATAGCATGGGGGCAAGTCATTAAACCTGCTCACCTTTTCACGCTTGTGATCTCAACCATTTTTGAGGTCACATATCACTTGTAGATTTGATTTGATTGGATACGCATAGTTCTTTTCCTTAACCATTTCGGAGTTCCTATGACCTCCATTTTTCGCACCATTTGCACTGCCGGATTCATTTTTCCGCGCTCGTGATGATGCTTGAGATCATTTCTCGCTCTCACTAGGACCAATATCACCATTGTGTCCAGATGCCACTAGTCGCCTCGGTTTGCGTGCTACATCGGCCGTTCTCCGTTTTTCGCATGTTTTATATCATCGGATTCATTTTTCCGAGCTGGTGATGATGCTTGAGATCATTTCTCGCTCTCACCTCCAGATTTTTCCGGGCATTTTTCAAAATGCCCCCGTCACCTCGGTTTGCGTGCCACATCGACCGTTACCCGTTTTTGACATCCTTTATATCGTCGGATTCATTTTTCCGAGCTCGTGATGATGCTTGAGATCACTTTTCGCTCTCACTTGGTACAATTACCACATTGTGTCCTGACACCTTGCTGCCTCGATTTGTGCGCCACATCGGCCGCCATCGGATTGTTCCACACTATTACATGAGCCATTCACTCCTGTCACACTGCAAATGTCTCGTTATTTTTCCACCATTTCATTCACCCCGCAAGGAGGCCCATCAGTGTTCCCCACCTACCCTCATTCTTGGTCACCATTAATCTGCCTTGATTGAACACTTCCTCCTTGCCTGCCCATTCCTTTTGTTCGGTATAATTTTATCCCTTTTTCGGGCTGGACAAGTCCTTTACGAAAAAGGCACTTAGGGAGTTTCTGTTAAGCTCTTTTCTGACTCCTAAAAGAATGAAAAGATCGCCGAGTAATCTTGCTTCCTTTCATGCTCGCTAAAGTACCTGAAAGGGCGTCTATCTTGTATAAGTTTAACCCTTTTCCGGACCTGGTAGACTAATTACGAAAAAGGAATACTCTAGTCACACCGGCTAGAAGAGTTCTTCATTGCATCCTTTTATGCTTCTTTGGGCCTTGGAGACTAAATCTACGAAAATGCAACCCCCTGGAGTCTTCTTACTTGCTTTCAGACTCTCTAAAAATGAAAGCAACCACGAGCATGTACTATCCTGGGCTCGTAAAATCCACAGGATAGTACCATTCCATCACTTCAGAGTCTTCTTATCGCTTTCAGACTCCTTAAAATTGAAAGCCACCACGAGCATGAACTGTCCTGGGCTCGTAAAATCCACACGACAGTATCATTTTACACACACTTCTTCTAGTTCCTTAACCCATGAAGAAGTCCCCTCCCGTGCCTCCTGGCACTATGATCGATCATCTCGGCAGCACCCCCAATCAGGTCACCTTTGTTCAGAGTATTCAGCAGTCTTCTACCATTTTACCACAGCTTGAGTCTCCCTCAGCCAGTTATCCTCCCAGATCCATTACAGCTATGATCCCTTTCCCCTCAGTCAGTTTCATATGCTGCCAGATCATTACCATTATCATACTCTGAACAAAGGAAGTTTTAGTCCACCCACTCTACTTGCCCAGTTGTCCCCCCACAGTTTTGTCAG
Source organism: Larix kaempferi (assembly GCA_027924585.1). NCBI lineage: Eukaryota > Viridiplantae > Streptophyta > Pinopsida > Pinales > Pinaceae > Larix > Larix kaempferi. Next base: position 13,092,909 of record BSBM01000767.1, on the reverse strand, counting down.
TCCTGCCATCAGTACTATTACATTTCGGTCCTGTACCTCGCGCTCCTGTCAAGGAAACATCATTGCCTTGATAGTTGCAGGTCTCCCTCTATCGACGATAGCTCCTCTATTCCAGAGGATAGGCCCAGAGGTCCCTACGCCTTGGACTTATCACCACCTGTGGTAAGTGCCTACGGATCATTCTGAGAGGAGTCATCATTGCCTTTCCGAGTGGTTGTTCCTCACATGCTCGACTTCAGCACCTTGATCGCATCGTTGAGGATCGCGTAGGATTATATCCCATCAGTTTTTTGTCGAAGACCCCGGATCTCCCCCGACTCTAGCACATTGGTGAGTCCCTTCGGAACGTCCAGTTGTAAGTTCCCGTGGATGTCCGGGCTGCGTTAGGCGTTTGTATTCGGAAGCCATCCAGCTATATGCTTCCTTGAGTACCCAGTTTCAGTTCCAGTTCCGTGTACCATTGTGAGTGTACCCCTCGTCACTCTGATCCAGCAGCTCATCAGCCCCTTTGGTACCACACTCAGAAGCACTGTTGATTGTTTCAGTGTATCAGTTTTTTCAGCTCAGACATGGTCCGCCCAGCAGTATGTCCCAGATTTTGTGTCCCCTCTGGACCCTTATGATGTACACAGTGGTCATGTATCTTACAGGTCCCCCTTTTCGGGCCTCACAGTTCTGTTTATGTATCTTGATACGAGCATGGGTATGCCCGCCTCGTCCATATATTGAGATTATTCCTCAGTCAGTATTTGAGGACATGTATATTTCAGGTCCCCATTTTTTGGACCCCATTGTTTTTATTATTATGTTATATCCTGATACGAGCATGGGAATGCCCGCCTCGTCCATATGATCAGATGATTCCTCATCCATTATTGAGGTTATGTACTTTTAGTTCTTGCAGTTGTTCGGGATCGTTGTTCCGGGCTTCGGTTTGTTTCTTCTCTTTTCTCCACACCCAGGAAAACCATTCATGACTTATGATGTCCATCGGCCATACGATGAGCTCCTGCCCTCGCACATCAGGGGGCAATCTGTTAACACCCAAAAAGTGTTCACTACCTCATCTACCACATTATATGGCTCATTTGTCCATTTTCCTACCATATTTCCCTTAAAAACCCAAAAAATCCCATTAAAAAGCCTCCAAAAGGCCTAAAATGCCTCCAAAGGGCCACAAAACCCTCAAAATAGCCTAAAAAAGGCTAAAAAACCCCCTTTTCCTCCAAAAATAGCAAAAATCCCCTAAAAAGGGAATAAAAAATATAAAATAATGAGGAAAAGGAGGAAAAAACCCTATACAGCTGCCCAAAACCATGTGTTCCCTAAAACCATGGGTCAGCACTCCACCACCAAAAAACTATAAATAGGTGATGGAGATCCCTTATTTCATATCCACAATCACAAGCACCCTTACTCTGCCAAAATCTCTCTCGAAACCCTAGTTCACCATTGAACTACTTTCACCTTGAGAGCCACTTTTGGCCCATTCCCATCACTGGAGAAGGAGAAGGAGCATATTGAAGCTTGGAGCATCCTCTTGGACACTGCAAAGGGCTTCATCAAACCTTCACATTGAAGGTAATATCAATACAAAAAACTCATTGTTCAAATTTGTTGTTTATGTTTCATGCATGTTTTAGAAGTAATTTAATTTCTGTTTTAGCTTAATTATTTACATTTACTGAACTGCTACTAAGGAGTCCATTCTCCTTAGTAAGTGCTCATTTGCACAAGCTAGGGGTAAAACCCTAGCTACAAAACCCAACAACTGTATCAACGGTGTTATAAGCATCACAATCTCCCATGCATGATCATGGATCATGATCAATGGCGCAGAGTGCAGGAGGAGTTATGGTAGTGCAGATTTGGGTGGTGAGTACACTTTCAGCATCACTATCAACTAACAGATTCCATTAATGGGATGAGACCCTGCGTGCTCCACGTCGACCAAGCCTTTAACTGCAGCTTGTGTACACTGTTAGAAAAACAGGATCGCGGAGCAATAACAATAAAATTAAATGCAAATATAATCACACATACATATTACAAGAGAGACACAGATATATCGTGGTTCACCCAACTTGGGCTACGTCCACACTGAAGTTGCCAGTCCTTATATTATATCATCCAACAAGGTGAAGAGATACAAACTACAGCAAAGCTGCTGCACTTCCTCTTCACTCTCTCACAGTCTCTCTCCACGATCTCAAAGATATTTACAATGCATAATACCTAATACATCATCCCTAGCCGTGTTACAATGTCTTTCTTTTATAAGGGAAATACAAAGGCAAAAGACCACGGGTTACCCAAAACCATGGGCCCAAAAACTGTTGGCAAAAATAGCCCCAAAAGTTTTTCTCGGGGGCATGATTGTATAGTCCTCTAGGGTGCATGGCTAAAACAATATCATCTATGAGACTAGAGGATCTGGCTCCACAACCAACATGCACTTCCCAACCACGGGAGCATTGTCACCTGCCAACAGGCAGCCACGAGAGGGTTGAAAACGTTGCTTTGGTTTGGTGAAGCCTGTGTGGCGTAAGCCACAAACCATGTAGGTCACACATTTGTGTGAACTGGTTTGCATTCCAACGAACCTTATGACTTCCCACGTCAATTGCCAAGTCGAGCTACGTTCTTTCATAGGCTCTAAGTGTTATCCTCGTGGTAGCATGTTTAATCTAACATGGCTATATGTTGACCAGTCATAAGTCAAAACGTTAAGCGTTGGCATTGTTGTGAGCCACGTCGTAGTGGTAGGGTCGGCTTCCATTAGCGACTGTGTATTGTTTTTAATCAACGATTTATATGTGAAGTTATGCCTTTAGCCTTAAGGCTAAGGCTTTGTATTTGTTCCTTATGTTTATTAATCCATGCTTATTTGCATAGCTGGAGTGGCGCTTAAGCCTTGGAGGGAAGCTCTTTATCATGTGTATAATATATATATATAACTATATATATTGTTAAACCTTGGGTGCATAAGTTATATGATATGGCCCGAATTTTAATCTGGGTATTGTTTTGTGTATAATTTAATTTGCATAGTAGTGCTTTTATTAATAATAGTATGTCGTATTATTATGTATGCTTTGGTCATAAGTTTTGAAAAGTGTTAATATTAGTATTAATATATATATGTAATTATATATATATATATTAATAGCTATGACCCTTTTATTATATAGTGGTTGATTGTTATAAAATGACTTTTGTAACTTATACCTGGATTTTGGAGTTATGATATTAATGTATAGCATTAATATAATTCAAGGTGTAAATAATTACAAGTATGTGTGTTAAATACATATGTACTCCCTAGAGGAGAGACATGGATAAGTCCATTAAATCTTAAAGACGATAACAGTATTGGATGGCATGCACATGTGTAGCATTAATTTCACACAGATTGTCATACTCGCTGAGTGAGCTTGAATGAGACCAGGTCTAGGGTGTCATGTTTTAATGCATGCACTAGGCCATAGACTAAGTGTTGTATTCCCACTGCTTAGGCATGTCATTGAGTGTTACACCTTTGGTACCGAGAGGTAGCAGGTGTCATCATGTCAACACAAAGTACCTTTGATTCACACACACTCGTTCTAGTACGTTCCTGTCATCACACTTAAGACGTAAGGGTGTGTATAGCATGAAGGACTATAGCACTTCGGTAAAGAACTATGATGAGAACTATGTGACAGCTGTACGTAAATTGTTATACTTCTGTTATGTTTTTCTAAGTATAATTAATACCTGGTGGTGTAATTGTAAACTGTATGGAAGGGTCGTGGGCTTGTGCAAAAAAAAAAAATTTGGTAAGAGGAGACATGATAGAAGTGGTATTCACTGAGGAAAGCCAACCACCTGGCTTTCCTAGCATTTAAATCAGATTGATCAAAAAGGTATTTTAAGCTCATATTGTCTGTCTTCAGGAGAAATTGTTTTCCCATGAGATAGTGCCTCCACATTTTCAAGGCATGGATGATGGCAGCTAACTAAAGATTGTGTGTCGGAGCGTTTTTCTCATGTTCTTTCAACTTTCATGATTCATAATAGATCACGAAATCATTCTGCATAAGGACTCCCCTGAGTCCTTCCTTTCTTGCATCCGTGCACACAACAAAATACCCATCGAGGTCCATGATCCTTAGTATCGGTGCACAAGTTAATAATTGTTTTAGTTTCTGAAAGCTTTCTTCACATTAATTGTCCGTAGAAATTTTGTTTCCTTTTTTTGCAAATAATTCATGGGATAAGAAATCCGGGAGAAGTTCTCAATGAAATTCCTATAATATCCTGTAAATCCCAAAAATTATCTTATGTCCGTGACACAAGTGGGTGTAGGCCATTCTTCAATTTCCTTGATCTTTTCTGGGTTGACGATGATTCCTTTCTATGAGATGATGTGGCCTAGATACTGTATTTAAGGTTCATAGAAGTCACACTTACTGAATTTAGCATATAGTTGATGTTCTCGTAAAACTTGAAATACAATCGTGAGGTGTTCTGATGTATCCTTTCTCTATGAGTTCTTGTAATTGTAGTTTTAGTTCCACTAACTCAGGGGCACTCATGCAGTAGGGGGATTTTGAACCAGGTACCAATCCTGGTATTAGTTCTATGGAGAAGTCTAGATCCCTCTTTGGCAGTAACCCTAGTATTTCCTCTGGGAATACATATTTAAAATTTACTAGAACCGAAAATTCTTCAATTTTGTGTTCTTTATCTTCCTACAAGTTGTGAATGTTAACTGCATAAAGTTTGCAGCATTTCCTTAAACACACTTTTTAGCTTGTAAGGTTGATATATGTCTGATAGAGACCTTTTTAGCTATCCCCTATATCTTTCTTTGATTTCCTTTCTTATCTGTGCACATGAAATATTTATTCAAGCAATCAAGCATGCCATTGTGTTTTTCTAGCCAATCCATGCCTATCAGTAGGTCATATGATCGTAAAAGTGGGATATTTAAGTTTGATTTTCTCTAGAATCCGTTCATACCAATCTTGCAATCCTTAACAACTTCATAATCTTTCTCTTTGTGCCAGTGGCTAACTGTACCAGCCACAATTTACCATGCTTCTCTTTGTTTAATTTACAAGTGTTAACAATTTTGTGGGAAACATAGCTACGACAAGCTTCCAGATCAATTAAAATTGAAATTGGTGTGTTTCATATTTTACCTTCTATCTCGACCATGGTATATTGATGGTGCTCCTATCTTCCTTCAAGAGCAACATAAATCTTGGGTGTTCTTGCCATATCTTCCACAATTGCTTCTTCTTGTAAGTTGTTCAGGACTCCATTCATCATGTTTGAACAGTCTCTATAGTAGTAGTGGGATCCCTAACATTTCTAACACTTAAATGGTAGCGGAGATTCCTTAGCTCCTCTATCCATCATTGG